>PVKC010015934.1:0-21141 GCA_004027635.1 Crocidura indochinensis
TCCTTTCCTTTCCTTTCCTTTCCTTTCCTTTCCTTTCCTTTCCTTTCCTTTCCTTTCCTTTCCTTTTCCTTCCACTTCTTCCATTCTCTCCCCTTCCCTTTTCTTCCCTTCCCTTTTCTTCCTTTTTCTTTTGTTTCCCTTCTCTTTCCCTCAGTTTCCTTCCCTTCTTGGGTTTTGGGCCACACCCAGCAGCACTCAGGGCTTAATCCTGGCTCTGCACTCAGAAATCTCTCCTGGCAGGCTTGAGGGACCATAAAGGATGATGATATTTGAACCTGGGTTGGCCCCTTGTAATGCAAATGCCCTACTCACTGTGCTGTTGGGTAAAATGGAAGTTATTTTAATTAAAAGTTTTTAAATGTTTCAGTTTTTTCTTGTTTGTAGTTTCCCCCAGAGAAATCTATTGTAAATCTGATGTTTGTCTCTTCTGCAAAGCCTCATTTCTCATATTGGAGAAATTATTGCTAGTCATCTTTTAACTAGTCTTTTCCTTTCTATTTTCTTCTCCTCCTGGAATTCCTGATTTGTATACTGTTCCTTCTGTCATTGCAAAATTTTGCTTGTGTTTTCTTCCTTTCCACCATATTTCTTGTTTACTCTTTTTATTGATGTATTTCTTTTTTTACCATACTTTCAAGTTCATTAGTTTGAGCTGTGACTTTAAATTTCTTTTAAGGTGTATTGCTGCTTTCTTAAATTCTGTTATTTGTATAATTTCTTTCATTTTTCCCCCATCATGCATCTTCAAGTTTATTGACTCTTTGCTCAAATGTCTCTTTCAGATCTTTGAACATTGTTGTAATTTTTATTCCAAACGCAGATTACAGAAATTTGATACACTTAAGATCCTGATTGGTTTTGCTTGTTCTCTGTTGCTATCTTCTGTGCCTTTTTTTCTATTTCCCATTGTCTTAGATTTTACTTTCACAATTCATAAAGGTTACATAGATAGGTGCTGTTTTGTGGCACTGTTATACTGTATACTTTAGATTGAAGCTGGGTATAGGTAGGTATCTGGTAGCTACTGAAACAGTAGAATGCATACTTTATATCTTGGTTTTAATGGTCTTGTTGCAGTGTAGTTGTCAGACTGTGAGGTTGGTGTTGGGATATGGCAGTGCAGTTGGATTGCCACTACTAGGTAGTTGGGAGCAGTGTCTAGGAGTGTTTGATTTCTGTGTAATGGCATTCAGTTTCTAAAACTTCCAAGCCACATTTGCTGAATCTGGGTTGGAAATTATTTGGTAAGGATGGTAGGTGGGTGTGGTTAAAGGATAAATGAGGTAAGTATTTGTACTGAGTTAAAAAAAACTAGACCAATAATTATCTTGAGAGGCATTACATTTTAATTTTTCAGAATAAAGTCTATTAATAGTGAATAGAAATAAATTTTGACCTAAACAAAAATAATGTCTACAAACAAAAGAGTTTGTAGGTGAGTTGTCTCAACATATTTAATGTCAATTGTCATAATCCTTAAGAACTTTGTGAATATAGGAGGTTGTTGAACTGCAAGCTTGGAATCTGTGGATCAATGGCTGCTATATCAGTTAAACTAATTTTAATACTGAAAAATGCATGAAAAATGGACCTCTCTATTTTTGCTCATAACTAAACTAGGCTCCTGTGTGCACTGTGTAATGGGTTGAGTGCAAGCACAAATTTTGTGCTTTTGGTTTCAAGATTTAATAAGGGCGGGGCTGGACAGATAGCACAGCGATAGGGCATTTGCCTCAGATGCAGAAATATGGTGGTTTAAATCTCTTCATCCCATATGGTCCCCCGAGTCTGCCAGGAGCAATTTCTGAGCATAGAACCAGGAGTAACCCCCAAGTGCTGCTGGGTGTGACCCAAAAAAACAAAACAAAACAAAACAAAAGATTAAGAAGGGTAAGGATAATAATATATGGCTCATATTTGGCCTAAAAGCCCAATAGTGCTCTTCGGACTTATTCCTTTGTTATCCAAGTGGACTACTTTGAGGGACTAGTCACTAAATATGTCTCCTTCTTTGATTTTCAGATATCCTCCAACAATTCAACCCTAAATTGAAAGTCTACTCTCTTGGCTACATGAACGAATACAACACTGGAGTCAGGCGGAACCATTCTGTGTTAGGATCCATTTCCGTGTGAGTAAGTGATCCTCAAGAGAATCACACAAATCCTCTGTGAATCTGTGGAGGGATTTGGTCTAGGCTATGATGTGTGATCGGTGATTGGGAGGGGTAGAAGAGTCAAAAACAAATTGGGAAGTTCTCAGTGCTACTTCAAGAACAGAGTTCCTGTACATCTATCTAATTCAACAATGAGTTATATTGATATTGATGCCTGTTTTATGCTTTGAGTTGATGACTTTACCACACTTCTGTCTCTCATATCTATGCTTCACTCACTTTGAGTCCTAATACCCATCATTATATCTCTCAGGACTCCCTTCCTTAAACATTATTTGATAGAGATTTTTCAGGGTCAGAATCTTCGAATTGCCTATCTCAGTTGAAAGACTCCATCCTGAGTTAAGGTGCAGAGAGGCCTCTGAGTCTGAGTTCTTGATATCTTTTCTTGCCTAATCTCTATAGAAAGTAATTCTGTACTATATTAAATAGGGGTAGTGAGAAGGGGCAACCATGTCTTGGAACAGAGTTTAGAGGGAAGGCTTTCAGTTTCTCTTCCTTGAGGATAATATTTGCCATTAGCTTGTGATAGATGGCCTTGACTAGATTGAGAAAGGTTCCTTTCATTCCCATCTTGCTGAGAGTTTTTTTTTTATCAAGAATGGATGTTGAACCTTATCAAATGCTTTCTCTGCATCTATTGATATGACCATGTAATTTTAATTTTTCTTCTTGTTTATATTGTGTATTATATTGATGGATTTACGAATGCTAAACCATCCTTGCATTCCTGGGATGAAAACTACTTGATGGAGCCTGGGAGATAGCATGGAGGTAAGGTGTTTGCCTTTCATGCAAAAGGTCATCGGTTCGAATCCCGGTGCCCCATATGGTCCCCTGTGCCTGCCAGGAGCAATTTCTGAGCATGGAGCCAGGAAAAAGCCCTGAGCACTGCCGGGTGTGACCCAAAAACCAAAAAAAAAAAAAAACTACTTGATCATAGTGAATGATCTTCTTGATAAAGCATTGGATTCTATTTGACAGAAGTTTATTGAGGATTTTTGCATCTGAATTCATCAAGGATATTGGTCTGTAATTTTTCTGGTTTTGTGGTCACACCTTGTGGCGCGCAGAGGTTACTCCTGACTATTTGCTCAGAAATAGCTCCTGGCAGGCACAAGGGCCCATATGTGATACCGGGATTTGAACTGTAATTTTCTTTTTGGATGTATCTCTGTCTGGATTTGGTATCAAGGTGATATTGCCTTCATAGAACCTGTTTGAAAATGTTCCCATTTATTCTATTTCATGAAAGAGCCTGGCCAGGATTGGTAGTAGTTCCTCTTGGAAAGTTTGGATTCATTAGTGAATAATCTGGTCCTGGGCTTTACTTTTGGTGGAGACATTTGATTAGAGTTTTAATTTACTCAGTAGTGATGGGGGTGTTTAGATACACTACATCCTCCTTGTTCAACCATGGAAGATTATAAGTGTTCAAAATTTTATCCATTTCTTCTAGGTCTTAATATTTTGAGGCATAAAGTTTCTCAAAGTAATCTCTGATAACCTTTTAAATCTCTGCATCTCATACTTGATTTTCACTTTTGTGGCTTAATTCCATGAGTAGATACTTAGAATTATTTTGATTTTTTTGCATTGTGCTTTTTGCATGTTTTCCACTCTGTGATTCATCCTTGAGAACATTTGATGCTCTTTGTGGAGCAAATAGCAAGACTACATTTATCTTTTCCTAGGCATGTGCAAAGATTTATCTGTGATGATGGTGGTGATATGGACAATGTTGGTGATGATGTTAGAAATAATTCAGTATTTTTCTAACATATACAATGCTGCTCTTTCATTTTGTCTTGTATCATACGTGGAAGTCATCAGAGCTGACTCCTGGCTTTGCAGTTAGGGATTATTCCTGGAAAGCTTTAGGGATCACGGGTTACCAAAACTGAACTCAAATTGGCTGTACACATGATAATCGTCCTACCTGTAGTACTATTGCTAATAAGTTCTTTGGGTAGGCATACTTATAAAATATTCTATGGGAATTTATGATGCTTAATTTGAATACATTGTAATATCAATCTAACTACTATTTTAGGATCAGTTTGCTAATTTCTGTGTATGAGCATGTTTGTACATTGAGTTCACCCTTCTTATCTCTAGAGACAATGTTAAGATGAGTTATTTCAATATCAGAAAAGGCATCTCCCAACTTCCTAGGCAGTCTAGGATTAATATTCGATCTCTACTCTTTATGTCACACTTTCCTATTCTTCACACCACTGTTTTCTGTGTATATCCACAGGGACATACCTAAGCAAGTCTCAGAGTTGGTAAAAAAGATGAAGAATTACAGGGTGAGTCTATGGGAGTATGGGTGGCAGCTGCTGAGGTCAGTCAAGGTAGGGAATCTTACAAGTGGGGAATGGGAAGTAAACAGCTATGGAAGGGGCTAAAGTTTTGTCAGTTTTCACATGGAAATTTAGAGAATCTTATTGTAAAAAGTAGTTTCAAATGATATGACTATAAATAGAATATAAGACCTATGACCTTGGGGCCCGGGAGATAGCATGGAGGTAAGGCATTTGCCTTTCATGCAAAAAGGTCATCGGTTCGAATCCTGGTGCCCCATATGGTCCCCCGTGCCTGCCAGGAGCAATTTCTGAGCATGGAGCAGGAGGAACCCCTGAGCACTGCCAGGTGTGACCCAAAAACCAAAAAAAAAAAAGACCTATGACCTAAAGGTCTCAAAATCAAAGAGTATATGATTTTAAATTTATAAAAAAAAATCTGGTGTGTAGATTTCTCCAAACAATTGTTCAGCTGTTTTGCACTTGTTTTTGAACATTATCCTAGGACATGATTTTGTATGTTTTCTTTTTTATTTCAGGGAATGAATTATAAAAATGATTGGAAGTTACTCACCGTGTTTATCGGAGGAAATGACATTTGTTATTCCTGCACTGAGGAGGTAGGTCTTCATATCCTTAATACAAAATACCCCCAGGAAGAATTTCTATTTCAGGTTGCCCGAGCACTGTTGCCTGATCAGTCAGTAGGTTGCTGGAGACATGAGCTACAAACTGTGGTCTAGCTCGGATCCAATAAAATATTGACCCTGATTTAACATATGGGGAGATTTTAGTATCTGAGATGGCAATCTTCAACAAGAAATACAAGTCTAGATATCAAATTGGTTTTGATTCAATTTCTACCAAGGTAGCCTAATGATATCTTTCTAGAGTCAAGAAAATTTCCACATTTTATAGATAAACTGGATCTAATTTTGTATATTCTTAAAGGTAGATACATTATGTAATATTGAAATATATCATACTCTCCATATTGGCTATTACTTCCATGGGACCCTTGATTTCTTAAGACAGGTTTTTAGCAATATTCAGTCTTATGTGATGCTGGGCTGTTGAGTACACCAAGATTGACATTGCTGCTTATGGTGACAGTTCCTTCTTACCTCAGAGTTGGGAGAATCCACACAAACCATAGTATATTTTCCCAAGGGGCCATTTCGATAAAGTTTAGTATTTAAAAATTATTCCCAGAGTGTCAGTATTACTAATTACTTTTAGGGGCTATTGGTGATTGAAAGAGTTTCTCTTTTGGAAATATAGTTTTATTTAATTGGGGGCCGGGTGGTGGTGCTGGAGGTAAGGTGCCTACCTTGCCTGCGCTAGCCTAGGACGGACCTCGGTTCGATCCCCCGGTTCCCATATGGTCCCCCAACCCAGGAGCGACTTCTGAGCCCATAGTCAGGAGTAACCCCTGAGCGTCACCTGATGTGGCCCCAAAACAAAAAACAACAACAAAAAAAGAAAATACAGTTTTATATAAATACCATGGTTATAAGGTTGTTCATAATACAGTTTTTTCCCCACAGATAAAGTTGTTCATGATTGAGTTACAGTCATGAAATATATAGCAACCTTTACCAGTACACTTTTCCCTCTACCAATGTCAACAGTTTCCCCTTCCCCCTTTCTGATAACCTCTTTTTTCCCACCCACACACTCATCTGCCTCTGGGGCAGGAATTTTACTTCTCTCTCCCTTTCTCTTCTTTTTTGGGCTGTGGTTTGTACTCCTGATAATGAAGGGATGCCATGAATATCCCTTTCATATTAGATTCTCTCTGCCCTAACTGCAATCTTCGGTGTTCGTGGCAAGCTTCCTACCATGTATTGGTTCTCCTAATTCTCATCTCTATTGTTTCTTGTTATCATTCCCACATTGTCTTTATTTTCCTTATTTCCACATTAGTGAGACTATGCCTTTATTTTCCTTATTTCCACATTAGTGAGACTATTATTCTTGTTCCTTTCCCTCTGACTCTTTTCTTTTCTTCTTTTTTTTTTTTTTTTTGGTTTTTGGGTCACACCCGGCAGTGCTCAGGGGTTACTCCTGGCTCCATGCTCAGAAATTGCTCCTGGCAGGCACGGGGGACCATATGGGGCACCGGGATTCGAACCGATGACCTTTTGCGTGAAAGGCAAACACCTTACCTCCATGCTATCTCCCAGGCCCCCCTCTGACTCTTTTCAATCAGCATAATACTCTCCATGTCCAACGATATATAAGAAAAGTTCATGACTTCATTGTATTAATGGCCACATAGAGAATTTCATTGTATAGATTGTATTTTTCCTAATGGCTATTAATACTACTTATACTACCTAATACTACTATGGCTGCATAGTATTACATTGTGTTTAGTTTTTATAAATATATTTATTTCAGCACCATGATTACAAGCATGATTATAATTAGGCTTCATTTATTTAAAAAAAACCTATGAGGTACAACCAAACACCACAGAGAATGGCACACATCACAAAGAATGAGAACAAACAGTGTTGGCAGGAATGTGGAAAGAAATGAACTTTTATCCACTGCTGTTGGGAATGCCATCTAGTTCAACCTTTTTGGAAAGCAATATGGAGATTCCTCCAGAAACTGGAAATTGAGCTCCCATATGATCCAGCTATACCATTCCTAGGAATATATCCTAGGAACACAAAAATACAATACAAAAACCCCTTTCTTAAACCTATATTCATTGCAGTACTATTTACCATAGCAAGACTCTGGAAACAACCAAGATGCCCTTCAAGATATGAATGGCTAAAGAAACTGTGGTACATATACACAATGAAATATTATGCAGCTGTCAGGAGATATGAAGTCATGAAATGTTCCTATACATGGATATACATGGAATCTTATGCTGAGTGAAATAAGTCAGAGAGAGAGAGAGAAAAACTCAGAATATTCTCACTCATCTATGGGTTTTAAGAAAAATGAAAGATATTCTTGCAATAATATTTTTCAGACACAAAAGAGAAAAGAGATGGAAGTTCCAGATCACCTCATGAAGCTCACCACAAAGAGTGTTGAGTTTAGTTAGAGAAATAACTACATTTTGAATTGTCCTAATAATGAGAATTTATGAAGGAATGGAAAGGCTGTCTAGAGTACAGGCAGGGGTTGGGTGGGGAGGAGGGAGATTTGAGATAATGGTGATGGGAGCATTGCACTGGTGATGGGTGGTGTTCTTTACATGACTGAAACTCAAACACAGTCATGTATGTAACCAAGGTTTTTAAATGAAATATATTAAAAATATTTAAAAATTTAAAAATAAGAAAAAAACACAATATCCCCATTCAAGTGTGCAATGTTTCTACAACAAATACCCTGTATCTCCTTCCTTCCCCTTGTTGCCTGAATTCAAAACAGGCATTCTATTTCTCTCACTCACTACTATTTTCATGGTAGTTGTCAATGTAGTTATTTCTCTAGCTGAACTCACCACACTTGGTAGTGAGCTTCATATTGGGGGTCAGATCTTCCAGCCCTCATTCCTATTGTCATTGTGCATTGTTACAAAAATGGTTTCTTATTTTTATTATAGTCCATAGATAAATGAAACTACTCTGATGTATTTCACTCCGCATAATTATTTCCATGTCTATCCATGCATAGAAAAATTTTATGACTTCAAGTTTTTTTCTGATGGTTGCATATCCATTGTGTATATGGACCACAGTTTCTTTAGCATGTTTTCTAGCATTTGAGTTGTTTCCAGATTTTGGCTATTGTAAATAGCGCTACAGTGAATATAGGTGTGCAGAAGGTAATTTTGTGTTGTTTTATTGTTTTCCTAGGGTATGGTCCTAGGAGTGGTATAGCTGAATCATGTTGGGGGGGGGCTCAATTTCCAGGTTTTTAATGAATCTTCATATTGTTTTCTATAAAGGCTGAACAAGACAACTTTCCCACCAGCAGTGAATGAGAGTTCTTTCTCCACACATCCCCACTAGCACTGATTGTTCTTTGTGATGTGTGCCAATCTCTGTGGCATGAGATTGTACTTCATTGTTGTTGTTCTGTTGCTTTTTTTGGGTTTTGAGTCACATTCGGAAGTGCCCACAGGTAAATCCTGGCTCTGTGCTCAGAAATATCTCCTAGCAGGCAAGGGGGAACCATATGGGATGCCGGGATTCAAACAACCATCCTTCTGCATGGAAGGCAAACACCTTACGTCCATGCTATATTGCAGACTCTTGTTTTTATTAAATAATATTTTATTTAAACACCTTGGTTACAAACATGATTGTGGTTGGGTTTCCATCATATAAGAGGACACCCCCCCAACTACCAGTGCAACATTCTCACCACCGTGTCCCAAATATCCCTCCTCCCCAATGCGCCCCCACCTGTACTCTAGACAGGCTTTCTATTTCCATCACACATTTTCATTGTCAGGATAGTTCGCAATGTACTTATTTTTCTAAGTAAACTCATCGGTCTTTGTGGTGAGGTTCATGAAGTGGGCTGTAACTTCCAGCCCTCCTCTCTTTTTTTCTCTGAAAATTATTGCAAGAATGTCTTTCATTTTTCTTAAAACCCATAGAAGAGTGAGTCTATTCTGCTTCTTTCTCTCTCTCTGACTTATTTCACTCAGCATAATAGATTCCATGTACATCATGTATAGGAAAATTGCATGATTTCATCTCTCCTGACAGCTGCATAATATTCCATTGTGTATATTTACCACAGTTTCCTTAGCTATTTATTTGTTGAAGGACATCTTGGTTGTTTCCAGACTCTTGATATGGTTAATAGTGCTACAATGAATATAGGTGTAAGGAAACGATTTTTCTATTGTATTTTTGTGTTCCTAGAGTATATTTCTAGGAGTGCTACAGCTGTACCATATGGGAGATCTATTTCATGTTTTTGGAGGAATCTCCATATAGCTTTCCATAAAGGTTGAACTACACAGCATTACCACCAGCAGTGGATAAGAGTTCCTTTCTCTGCACATCGCCGCCAACACTGTTTGTTCTCAATCTTTGTGATGTGTGCTATTCTCTGTGGTGTAAGATGGTACCTCATAATTGTTTTGATTTTCGTTTCTTTGATGACTAGTAATGTGAAACATTTTTTCATGTGCATTTTGGCCATTTGTATTTCTTCTTTATCAGAGTGTCTGTCCACTTCTCCCCATTTTTTGATGGGATTAGATGTTTTAATAGTAAGGTTCTGTCAGTGCCTTGTATATTTTGAGATTAGCCCCTTCTCTGATGGGTATTGGGTGAATATTTTCTCCCACTCAGCTGGTGTCTCTTGTATTCTGGACACTATATCCTTTGAGGTGCTGAAGCTTCTTATCTTAATATATTCCCTTTTGTTAATCTCTGCTTTTACTTGTTTGTATAGTGCATTTTTCTCTTTGAATATGTCTTTAGTCTCAATGTCATGGAGTGTTTTGCATTTGTGTCGTTCTATATACCTCATGGTATCAGGTCTTATATCGAGGTTTAATCCATTTGGATTTTACCTTTGTACATGACGTTTTCTGGGGGTCCAATTTCACATTTTTTGCAAGTGACTAGCCAGTTGTTCCAACACCACTTGTTGAACAGGCTTTCTTTGCTTTATTTAGGATTTCTTGCTCCTGTATCAAAGATTATGTGATTGTATGTCTGGGGAACATAACTGAGATCAGGAACAGACCCCGATCTCAGGGTCTGTCTTTTTTCCAATATTATGCTGTTTCTTATAACTATTACTTTGCAATACAGTTTAAAGTTGGGAAAGTAATGCCTCTCATATATTTTTCCCAATGATTTCTTTACCTATTTGATGGTGTTTATTGTTCCAAATGAACTTCAAAAGTACTTGATCCACTTCTTTGAAGAATTTAATGAGTATCTTAAGAGGGATCCCATTAAATCTGTACAATGCTTTGGGGAGTATTGACATTTTAATGATATTAATCCTGCCAATCCATGAGCAGGGTATGTGTTTCCATTTCCCTTTGTCCTCTCTTATTTCTTGGAGTAGAGTTTTATAAGGGTTCTTTGTATAGGTCTTTCACATCTTTAGTCAAGTTTACTCCAAGTTATATGAATTTGTGTGGCACTAACGTGAACAGGGTTGTTTTCTTAATGTCCATTTCTTCCCTATTATTCTTGCTGTGTAGAAAAGCCATTGATTTTTGTGTGTCAATTTTGTATCCTGCCACCATCTTGCTATATGAGTCTCTTGTTTTTAGAGGCTTTTTGGTAGAGTCTTTAGGGTTTTCTAAGTAGAGTATCATGTCATCTTCAAACAGTGGGAGCTTGACTTTTTCCTTTCCTATCTGGATTCCCTGGATATCTTCCTCTTGCCTAATCGCCATAGCAAGTACTTCCAGTGTTATGTTGAATGGGAGTCATGAAAGAGAACAGCCTTGCCTTGTGTCAGAATTTAGAGGGAAGTCTTTTGGTTTTTCTCCATTGAGGATAATATTTGGCACTGGCTTTTGGTAGTTGACCTTAAGTATATTGAGAAAGGTTCCCTTCATTCCCATCTTGCTGAGAGTTTTGAACAAGAATGAGTGTTGGACCTTATCAAATACTTTCTCTGAGTCTATTAATATGATCATGTGATCTTTTTTCTTGTTGTTGATATTGTGTATTATGTTGATAGATTTACGGAGGTTATACCATCAATGCATTCCTGGGGTGAAACCTACTTGAAGTAATAAATGATCTTCTTGATGAGGCATTGAATCCTATTTGCCAGACTTTTGTTGAGGATCTTTACATCTGTGTTCATTAGGGATATTGGTTTGCAATTTTATTTTTTGGTAGCATCTCTGTCTGTTTTACATATCAAGGTGATGTTGGCTTCATAACAGCTATTTGGAAGTGTTCCCATTTATTCGATTTTATGGGAGTGTTTTGCCAGGATTCGTAGTAGTTCCTCTTGAAAAGTTTGAAAGAATTCATTAGTAAATCCATCTTGGCCTGGGCTTCTCTTTTGGGGCAGACATTTGATTAGTTTTTTTAATTTCATAAAATGATGGGGTGTTTAGATATGCTGCATCCTTTTTATTCAACCTTGGAAGTTATGAGTCCAAGAAATTATTCATTTCCTCCAGGTTCTCATTTTTAGTGGCATAGAGTTTCTCAAAGTAGTTCTGATTACCCTTTGAATCTCTTGAATATCGGTAGTGATCTCCCCTCTTTCATTTCTAATGAGTTATCAAGTTTCTCTCTCTCTTTTTTAGTTTTGCTAATGGTCTATCAATCTTGTTTATTTTTTGAACAACCAACTTCTGCTTTCATTGATCTGTCAGATTGTTTTTTGGATTCCATTTCTTTGATTTCTGTTCTCTACTTTGTTATTTCCTTCTGTCTCCGTATATTTGGTTCATTTTGTTGAGCACATTCTAATCCTATGAATTGAGTCATTAAGATATTCAGGTAGGCCCTGTCTTTCTTCCTAACATGTGCCTGCAAAGTTATAAATTTTCCTCTCTGTGTTTTTCAGACCTGTTATTTGACCCATTATTTCAGCTTGTAGTTTTCTGATTTCTGTCTCCATATTTTATTGGTTCTTACTAGAGTTCTGTTCAACTGGATCTATGCTTTCTTTGAGTTCTGTGAGCATCCTCCATATTTCTTCTTTAAACTCCATATATAAGAGACTAACTAGTTGGTTGGCTGTTTTCCAGTCATCAGATTTGCCATCTTCATTCTCTATGTCTGATGATGGCCTGCATTTTTTCCCTATTGTCACACATATTGTGGGTTTTTCTACATGTAGTGGAAGTATTCATTGGCTAAATGATCGACTTCTTTGAAAAATGTCATGTACTTCCTTAGATGGATTGTATTAAATACAATGTAGATTTTCTTTGTGTTCAGCTCAAATCTGTGTCCGGTAACTTCTATCTGTTCTCTGCTGGGCCTTCCTAAGTCTCTTCTTTCAATTAAGCAGTCTTGTAACTTAACTGTTATCAAAATTTCAAACAAGCTATGTCTAAAGGAAAGCAGATGAAAGTGCAGTCCAAGAAAACCTTCACTTTATTGCCATCTAAGAGTTCCAATGACTACACTTTAATATGTTTCTCTATAATTTAGTGTTACTAAGGATACCTAGCTTATCGTAATCTTTAATATAAATATTATAATGAGTAGACTATTTGGAGTGTACTTCATTTTTACTTCAAAACACAAGGAAGATCATCTCTTTATCTCACAGCATATATTGGCTATTAACTTATCCAAGTTTTTGAATACTTGGTTTTAATTGCTTCTTATATTATCAATTCCATACAACTGGATTTTCATATTAATTTATGTTTCATGGGCTACACTTCACAATCATTCCTTTGCAAGTCACTGGCCAAAAACCTTTATTTCAGTGTAGTTTAGTATGTGGTAGAGTGTGGAGGCTTGCCTGTGTTCCTTAGATGACTCATGGCCACTATTCTGGCATCAATCATCAAAATTTAATGAAAAGGAGTCTCATTGGGCTTCACAGTTTTTTGCTACTGAGGAGGTGAGATAAGCCCAAGGTGCCTTAGTGCCTCGGTTATCATATTTTAGAGTACAGGTATACTGTTTAGATTTCATTTTGATAATATATCATTTTATTTTCTAAAGAAATTAAGTTATCTAAGTTGCAAGTTAGGGGAAATATTATCATCTTCAATTCATTTGTTTGAACTGTAGTCTCACAGTTCTGTCAGTCCCTGGAGGCTCTAACAGAAGAACTCATAAGACTATAGCAACAAAGATTGTTCACTTAGAAGGAGATTTTAGGGCTCCCATATCACACCTCCTTTAGGGGGACCCAGAAATGTCAAAAGAGTTTGTTATGGCCCTTCACATAGCAAATTAGCACTGCATCTAGAACTCTCAATACCTCTATGGAAAGGAAAAGTTTAAGTTACTTTGAGGATCACAGGTACAACAGTATTTTGGGAGTGGGTATGAAGGAGGTATATCCCACTATGACTGAAACTCAGAAAGCATATGACCCAATATAGGAATCCTTCTAGGCATAATGACATAGGATGATGGGTAGTACTAGAGATATTTCTTCTCTTTCAGCCCATCTTTAGTTATGAAAGTTTCCGAAACAGCATTCAGCATGCTCTGAACTTCCTCCACAGAGAGGTATGAAGATTGGATCATGTGTTCTCTATATAATATTTCTGGGTCCAAAACGTATTTGCCAGATCTTTTTAATGAGATCATAACTCAGAATTATTTCTCCACTCATGTGCTAGTAGGAGAAGAGAGAAAGATGGGAATGAAAAAGTTGTGAATGGTCTTAAAAATCCAGAGTCAGCAGGTAGAACTTTACCAATAATGGTGAGATATCCATCTTGCTTTAAAATTATTTTTTAATTATCTTCTCATTATTTAGGTTCCCAGGATGGTGGTGAATGTGGTGTCACCACCAGAGATAACTAGCCTGAAGGAAATATACATGGAGACAGGAAATAACTGTCCTCAAGATCAACTAATGTGAGATGGAAGCTTCTTCCCCTTTCCTCAATATATCTTGGTTTCCTCAGCAGAAAGTTTATTGGTTACAAAACTCAAGGACAGAAGTATGAGGCTGCCAAGATCATATCGTTTCAAACCTAACAAAGTTAAGAAGGGAATCCCAATGTTTTCATTACTCTAGTATGCACTCATTTGTACTCAAATCTATATTTACAACTCAATTCTGACTCCAGAATACTACACTGAGGATATGTCCTGAAAATTATTCCTGTGCCTTTTCCATAGGAAAGTCTGTAAGCATAGTCTGAGTATTGTAGGTGTTCACTGAATGGCTGATGAACAATTCACAAGTGGTATATTTGCCTTTTGAGACAAAACTGTACATTGGCTATTCCCCTAAATTTCTATACAAGCCTTATATGAGAACTTAGAAAACACCAGTTTCCTGGGACATCAAGGGGACAATGAATAGGTGGATAAAAACTGAATAATGACCTGCTGTTAAGATTGCTATTCTGAGTGCACATATCTCATCCTTGGTGACCATTGAGCTTGTCTCTTTAGGCTGACTTCTGATATCCCACTATTAAATATTTTATGCATTTCTAGTAAGAATTACAGTTTCATGCAAACAGTGAGTTACCTACATACATAATGCTATTTGGGTGAACAGATCTTTGGTTTCCTCTGCAGGACATTGTGTCCCTGTGTCATGATGTTTGAGGAAGGTTCCCAAGAACATGATCAAATTCTTAAAAACACTAAGAAGTATCAGGTAAGTGGCAAAAAGCCTTACGCAAAATCAGTCTCTTGAGATCTCAGTGGTAGCTTTTCAACCATCTTGAGTAGCACACAGATTATTCAGGCTTGAGGCCTCCTCTGACTTCATGAACTTCTTGGCAAAGAACTACATTTCAGCAGACTCTTTTGAGAGATCTGTGTACCTATACATGGTATCAGGATTCAGAAAAATTAACCACAATTTATTGACCCTGACCATATTGCCCAAGTTGGTCAGGGATTGCCCAACTTCACTTTGCTCTATGATCAAAATATGAGAGGGAGGACACCGGCTTTAATGGTTCTGGCTGTAGGTCTGCTGTAGAATAAGATGTTAAGTATGGGGCTCTTAATGGGGCTGGATGATAGTGAGATGGCTGGAGAGACCTTTCTCTGCCGCCCGGGTCACACTCCTCTAACTCCTCCAGTCAGTGGGTGCGAGGCTTCAGGATAGGTATGAGGAAATGATCCACAGACAATAAGGTTTCAGAAGACATCTTTTATCCAGGACCTAGCCACCACATGTAGCTCCTAAGCTTTAAAATCTTTTACGCTGGTAACCATAGTCATCTCTGTCATCTCAACCTATTTCTGCCATCTCCCCTCCTGCTGCTGCTTTCTCCATTTCTTGCTGAATCCTTGAATCAATTTCCTTCCTGCCTCTGAGGCAATTCTTTGTTACCTACCAAGGACCCCTCACAGAAAAGGGCAATACTTACCATGAGGTAAACTTACACAGGAAGAATTGGGGGATGAAGGTAACATATGTCACTTTTTAAAACAAACAACAAAGAGCATAGGTTATCTTTTATCTTCTTAGCCAAATGGGGAAATCTTAATATTTCCATAGTATCAAAGCTTAAAGTGTAAAATTAAAATACAAACCTTTTTCATAAATATAACTTTTCTGCAAAATATACCTGCAATTTAAAGTTTCTTAATTTTTATTTAACCACACACTATGCTGAAATTTTCTTGCTCCTATACTTCTCTTAATGCTATTAAATTAAGTATTTTTGTCCCAGTACTTTCTTGATCCTATACTTCTTTTCTTAAATTATTTTCTTTATTTAAATACCTTGATTACAAATACACTTGTTATTTGGGATTCAGTCATGTAAAGAACACCCCCGTTCACCAGGACAACATTCCCATCACCAATATCCTAAATCTTCCCTCCTCCCCATACCATCCCTGCCTTACTCTACATAGGTTTTCTACTTCCCTCATTCATTCACCTTGTTATGACAGTTCTCAATGTAGTTATTTCTCTAGCTGCACTCATTCCTCTCTGTGGTGAGCTTCATGTCATGAGCTTGACTTTCCAGTCCTCCACTCTTGTCTTTGAGAATTATTGCAAATACATATTTTATTTTTCTTAAAACCCACAGATGAGGGAGAAAATTCTGCGTCTATCTCTATATCTCTAACTTATTTCACTCAGCATAATAGAGCCTATGTACATCAATTTATAGGAAAATTTCATGACTTTATCTTTCCTGATGACTGCATACTATTTTATTGCGTTTAAGTACCACAGTTTCTTTAGCGATTCATCTGTTGAAGGGTATCTTGGTTGTTTTTAGAGTCTGGCTATTGTAAATAATGCTTCAATGAATATAGGTATGAGGAAGGGATTTTTGTATTGTATCTTTGTGTTCCTAGGTTATATCCCCAGGAGTGGCATAGCTGAATCATATGTGAGTTCAATATCTAGGTTTTGGAGGAATATTCATATTGTTTTCCGTAAATGTTGGACTAGACAGCATTCCAACCAGCAGAGAATAAAATTTCTTTTCTCTCCACATCCCCTCTGGCACTGCTTGTTCTGGTTCTTTATGATGTGAACCAAAATCTGTGGTGAGTGATGGTAACTCGTAGTTGTTTTAATTTGCATCACCCTCATGACTAGTGATGTGGAGCATTTTTTCATGTGCCCTTTTGCTATTCATATTTATTCTTTGGCAAATTGCCTGTTCAAATTTTCTCCCCTATTTTTAATAGATATTTTTCTTGGAATGTTCCATAAGTGCCTTGTATATTTTGGCTATTAGCCCCTTATCTGATGGGTATTTCCTGAACAGTTTCTCTCACTCAGTGGGGGGGGGGGAACTCTTGTATCCTGAGAACGATTTACTTTGAAGTGTAGAAGCTTCCAAGCTTAATATATTCCCATAAGTTTATCTATGCGTCCACTTCTTTGAAGAGTGCTGTTTCTTCTAAAAGATGCCTTTAGTCTCAATGCCATGGAGTGATTTACCTATGTGCTGTTCTATATACCTTATGGTTTCAGGTCTGATATCAAGGTCTTTAGTCAATTTGGATTTTACTTTCATAACTGGTGTTAACTAGGGGTGTGAGTTTGCTTTTTTGTAAGTGACTAACCAGTTGTGCCAACACCACTTGTTGAAGAGGTTTTCCTTGCTTCATTTAGGATGTTTTGCTCCTTTATCAAAAATTAGATAATTGTATGTCTAGGGGCCATTCTCTGAGAAGTCAAGCCTATTCCACTGATCTGAGGGTCTGTACCATGTTGGTTTGATGAGCATTGTTTTGTAATACAGTTTAATATTGGGGAAATTAATGCCTCCCATAATCATTTTCCCAAGGATTACTTTACCTATTCTAGGGTGTTTATTGTTCCAAATGAATTTCAGAAGTGTTAGATCAACATAAGTTGATATCAACATATGGATATCTTTAGGATATCTTTAAATATCATGTGAAATCTATACAATGATTTGGGAGTATTGCCATTTTAATGATGTTAATCCTGCCAATGCATGAGCAGGGTATGTGCTTTCATTTATGCATGTCCTCTCTTATTTAGTGGAGCAAGGTTTTATAGTTTTCTTTGTATAGGCCCATCACATCTTAAGCCAACTTGATTCCAAGATATTTGAGTTTGTGTTGCACTAATCTGAATGGATTATTTTCCTTAATGTCCCTTTTCTCTATCATTTTGGTGCTTAAAAAGGCCATTGATTTTTGTTGGTAAATATTGTAGCCTGCCATATTGCTATATGAATCTGTTGTTTCTAGAAGCTTTTTGGTAGAGTTTTTAGGATTTTCTAAGTGAGTATCATATCATCTACAAACAGTGAGAGCTTGAATTCATCCTTTCCTATCTGGATTCCCTTGATATTTGTTCCTTGCCTTATCTCTATAGCAAGTAATTGCAGTACTATGTTGAATAGGAGTGGTAAGAGAGGACAGCCTTGCCTTGTACCAAAATTTAGAGGAAAGACTTTTAGTTTTTCTCCATTGAGGTTAAGATTTACCCTTGGTTTGTGGTAGATGGCTTTAACTATATTGAGAAAGGTTCCTTTCATTTCCATCTTGATGAGAGTTTTATCAATAATGGTTGTTAGGGGGGCCGGGTGGTGGCTCTGGAGGTTAGTGCCTGCACTAACCTAGGACGGACTGCTGTTTGATCCCCTGGTTCCCCATATGGTCCCCCGTGCCTGCCAGGAGTGACTTCTGAGCAAATAGCCAGGAGTAACCCCTGAGCATCACGGGTGTGGCCCAAAAACCAAAAAAAAAAAAAAAAAAAAAAGAAGAATGGTTGTTAGACCTTACCAAATCCTTTCTCTGCCTCTGTTGATATGATCATGTGTATTTCATTTTCCTTGTTGTTATATTATGTATTATGTTGACAGATTTACTAATGTATAACCAACCTTGCATTCCTGGGGTGAAACCTACTTGATCATAGTTAATTATCTTCTCAATGAGGCATTGGATCCTGTTTATCAGGATTTTGTTGAGGATCTTACATCTGTGTTCATTACGTATATTGTACTACAATGTTCATTTTTAGCAGCATCTTGATTTGGTTTTGGTATCAAGGTTATTTTAGCTTCATAAAAGCCATTTGGAAATGATCCTCTTTTTCAACTTCATGAATGAACCTGGCCAGGATCTGTAGTAGTTCCCTTTGAAAAGCTTTAAAGAATTCATTCATGAATAAATCTAGGCCAGAAGTTTTATATTGGTGCAGACATTTGATTACCGTTTTAATTTCCTCAATAATGATAGGGATGTTTATATATCCAATGTCCTCCTTATTCAATCATGGATATTATAGGAGTCTAAGAATTTATCCATTTTTCCGGGTTTTCATGTTTAGTCAATTAGAGTTTTCAAGGTGGTCTCTCATTACCCTTTGATTCTCTGCAGTATCTGTAGTGATCTTCCCCTTTTCATTTCTAATACAGGTAATCAAGATTCTCTCTCTCTTTGAGAGTTTTGCCAATAGACTATCAATTTTGTTTATTTTTCAAAGAACAAACTTCTGCTATTGTTGGTCTTTTGGATGAATTTTTGGGGATTCCACTTCATTGATTTCTGCTCTAACCTTTGTTTTTACTTCTGTCTCCCTATTTTTGGTTCCTTATGTTGATCGGCCACTTTTTCTGTGTCCCATAGGTTCTGATACTTTATGTCTTCATTGTCATTTGTTACCAGGAAAGTTTTTATTTCCTCTTTGATTTCATCTTGGACTCACTAGTTTTTTAATAGTAGGCTGTTTAATTTCCAGCTCTTATAGTTTTACTTCTGTGTCTGTTTGAAGTTCACATCTAATTTCAAAGCCTTGTTGTCAGGAAAAAACTGTAAAATTTGTATCCTCTTGATTTTATGCAGGCATGTTTTTTTTGTTGTTGTTGTTGTTGTTTTTGGGTCACACCCGGCAGTGCTCAGGGGTTACTCCTGGCTCCATGCTCAGAAATTGCTCCTGGCAGGCACAGGGGACCATATGGGGCACCGGGATTTGAACCGATGACCTTGTGCATGAAAGGCACACGCCTTACCTCCATGCTATCTCCCGGGCCCCTATGCAGGCATGTTTTATGGGCCAACATGTGGTCTATATTGGAGAATGACCTATGTATGTTGGAAAAAGGTGTGTATGTAGGTTCCTGGGGGTGGAGTGTTATATATATATTAGGCCTCTTTCTTTCATTATTTTCAAGGCTAGTATATATTAATTGGTTTAAATCTGATTGACCTATCAAGTGTTGACAGTGCTGTGTTGGAGTCTTCCACAATTATTTTGTTATTATTGATGTTCTCTTTCAAATTTGTCTATATATATTTATATATTAGGCATTTTGCTTGTCTCTCATTGGCTGCATATGTTAGGTAGTGTGATTTCTTCCTGTTGCACATATCCCTTAATTAGTACGAAGTGTCCATCTTTGTCCCTTAAAACTTTTCTGAATCAAAAGTTAGTGTCGTCTTATATTAATATGGCCAGCCCAGCTTTTTAAGGGTGTTGTTTGCTTGGATGATTTCCTCCAGCATTTTCTTTTGAAACCTTCTTGTTCTGACTGTTCAGTGTGTTTCTTGTAGGCAACAGAAGATTGGATTCATCTCTTTGATCTATTTCACCATTCTCTAAATTGGTGCATTTCATCCATTAACATTGAGAGAAATGATTATCATGGGATTTAATGTCATCTTTGTGTATAAGTTTGGTGTGTCCATTGGTCTGTCTTGTCTTAAAGTAGAACTTTCAATTTTTCCTTTAAGGCTAGTTTCTGAGCTATTTCTTACCCGTGAGGTTATGTATACTTCCTTCAAATCTGAATGTGAGTCAGACTGTTTCTCTGTTATCATGTCTTTGATTGTTGATTATTCATGATTATGTTTTTACTGAGCCTCTGGAACTCCAATCATCCTTATGCTGTTTCTGTGAGTTTATCAAAGACTTCTATTTTCATCTGTTCACATTCTTTGAATGTCATCTTCTGCCTTACGGTATTCCTTCCAATTTCTTCTGCTGTATGAAATTGTTTTGCATTTGATCTTTCAGTTATTTGATTTTGTCCTTTGTTGCTGTTACCCTATTGGAGAGGCCCCCCATTGAATTTTCAGTTTAGCTTCCATGTCTTTCAGATCTCTTTTTTCAGTTTGGAGTTTCCTGATTTCTATCTTTGTGTTCTGTTCAGCTAGAGCTATTTTTTCTTTGATTTCCAAGAGGATCCTCCATATTTTTTCTAAACCCCTTATCTGAGAGGTTAATCAGATAGTTGGTGTTTGGGGTCATCAGAGTTATAATCTTCATAATGTGTATGATGTTTGCCTCTGAAGTTTCCCCATTGTCACTCTTTTTTTTTTGTCCCCAGATTCACAATACAGACCTGACAGGGGTCTGGGTTGAGGTGTATATGGGGTGCATTTACTGTACCTCCTCTTTCTATACAGTCAGTGCAAAGAACACAGCCTGTGATAAGAATTGGGAGGCCTTACTTTTTTCTTTTCATTCTTTTTTTGATTTTTTCTTTAACTTCTTTTATAAACACCCCCTTCACTAATGCAACTTTCCCGCCACCAGTGCCCCAAAATTCCCTCCTTCCCAACCCACCCCCACCTGTACTCTATACAGGCTTTTCAGTTCCCTCATACTGAGGAATGTTAC
>PVKC010015935.1:5752-21230 GCA_004027635.1 Crocidura indochinensis
ACACACACACACACACACACACACACACACACACACACACACACACACACACACACACACACACACACACACACGTCAGGAGAATTCAGCAGCTTCAAAAGCAGATACATTTAGTAACTGAGAAAGTCAAGGTGAGAGGCCTCACAAACCTCAGGCTCCAAATACTCCAGGCAGGCTACACATCTCTCTGGGAGGCAGGGTTTGGGGGAGACAGTGGCTACTCAGATAACCATACCCTAGCACTCCTCTAGGAAGGGGGGTAGCTGAGCATAGGCCCAATGATGCATTCCCAAGGGCATGAGGCCCCTGTCAGAAAGATTTCTTCCAGGGATTCCTTCTGGGCCTGATTCCTGGTGTTTCAGAACTATGGGAAAAAACTTGGCAGGGTTCAGAGCTGCCTATGGTTCCCAGCTACTCTGGGTCTCCAGGGATGGAGGCTGGGAGCCAGCCTAGAAGAAAGGGGCTCGGACAGGAAGCAGCCTGTCATCTGGGGACAAGTCTTAGAAGCCAGAATGCCAGGCCCTCCTGACAAGAATCAAGCAGGATTCCTTTATGTACGCCCGCAAGAGAGTGTTGTGGCACCAGTGTGATCCACAGGCATCATGTGAGAGCATCACTTTCTGCAAACTCAAGCATGCAGAGTCATAGGCTCAAGGGGATGAGCGAGGACTACATGTGGCACTTATTCAGCCAGAGAGGCTCCAGATGATATGGGGCTCACTGGGAAGAAACCTGAGATGCTGGGGTTCATGTTGCAAAGTCCATCCCCAGGGGACTCGCTTTTCCAACCCCCAAAGGCAGCCTCAGGCTCACAGTATCACTTAGGATGCTGAATTATTTACTAGTCAGGGAGGGAGCCACCCAGGGGCCAACACTTGGGAACCAGCACAGGTAAAAGGGCAGCGGGGAGGGTAGAAGGGAAACAGGGCATTGGTGGTGGGAAATGTGCACTGGTGAAGGATACAGGACATTGTATGACTGAAACTCAATCATGAACAACTTGGTAACTGTGTATCTCATGTTGATTCAAAGAATTACTTATTAAAACAGAAAAAAAAAGAGGGTGCCTGGAAGCCCAGTTGGCCTGGGAAAGGGCAGTGGACAGGGCGCAGCAGGGCAAGGAAGTCGACTCTGCAGACTGTGCGATGGGCCAGGGGTAGAGAACAAGCAGATGGGTTGGAAAACAAAGACACTGTTCCAAATCCTCATTCCCTCCAGGGCCATGGAGAAATCACCCAGAGATCCCAAGAAAAGGAGACAGTGTGGGATCACGTTCTGATCCCAGTATCTGACAGGACAGGTCAAGTTTCGCATCTTGGGATGAAGGGAAATGGGAGCCAAGTGCCCCACCTGTGAGCAGAATGTGCAGCACCAGCTCTGCCCGGCAGACAGTGCCGGCCTGAAGGCACTAGGGTCCAGGATGGGCCCTAGGGACAAGGCATAGGAGTATCCACCCAGTCTGGGAAGTGATGCTGATCTCAGACAGGAGTGGCGGAGTGCGATCTAAGTGAAGGGTGTGCAGGCAGTGGCTCTGTTCTCCAGGGCTATGTGCACATGGCAATGGTGCGGCCCAAAAATCTGGGAAATGGGCTAGTGCCATTGACCTGCAGCCAGGAGCTTGGACTCAGAGTCAAAGTGCACAGCTGGTAACAGAGTATGTGGGGCAGGAGAGGCCTCTCCAAACAAGTGGGAAGGAGTAGAAAGGCTGTGAAAGGAGTGCCTTGGGGACCTCATTCTGCACACGGGTGGCTGTCTCTTCCTCACCCCCCTCTTGAGGCGGTCCAGATATAGAGGACAGCTCTGTGCACATGTGGTATCACACAACATTGATGGGTTTCTATGCCCTGGACCCATCTGACCTTGGTGCTCAGAGCCTCGAGGAGCCCCAGGAACCCTGAGCAGCCTGAGTCCCAGCACAGCCGGCCCCACCTGCCCTGCCTGCAGGCTCCAGACATAAATAAGCCAGGGCACTAGCGCCTGCCAAGATCTGGCTTCCTGGCACAAAGCCAGGCTCTGGGCGGTCCACCACAGGCTTGGAGTAAACAGGCACTTATTTACCTCTTCAGTGGGCAGGGGAAATCTTGTTGTGAGTAAATCTGGAGGAGTGTCCTGAGCGGCTGCTACGCCCATGGTGACTCTGGTTTGGGAGATGAACTGAACCCCAAGTCTGGGACCTGGAGATAAGTTTCTGGTGGCCCATCAGAAGCTCCTGCAGCATGACTGAGGCCAGGCAAGTCCTGGGAGTGGGGCAGTTGCCCCTACATGGGACAGAACCAGGCTGAGGCTGGAGTACCCCCACAGGGCCATGAAGCTGTGAACTCCCCCTACCCCCAGCCTGCCATTCCACAGAACACAATTCTGAAGTTTTGCTCAGTGAGAGGGCGGGGGGCTCTGCAGCATGGCATGGCCACATACAACCCAGGGGAACCACACACACTCACTGATGCCCCAGAGCCCCAACAAGCAAACAAACCCAGACTTCTCCCATCTCAGGGAAGGGAAGCTTAGTGGTAGGGGACCAAAGCAGAAGCACAGAGCTGAGGGGAGACTGAATACTGCCTTTACTTGTACATGAACACACGCACACACAATTGACACACATTATACACACAGTACACACACACTATACAGAAACACACTAAATATACTCACATTCGTTGAACCTGGGGTCTAATGCGACTCCCATAACCAAAGCACGAGCTCCAGTTCTTCCGCTATCTCTCTGGCACTCAATGAGAAACAGACTTCTGTTTCACTCTTGGGCCACACCTTTGAGTCCTTTGAGTTTTCCCCTGGGCCTGTTTGTGTGTTTTGGGGGGCTAGAGCTTGAACCAAGGCTCATCCACAAACTGGCCTACACTCCAAGGCTATTTTAGTGATTTGTTTTCTTTTGTGTCGGGCCACACCCAGCAGTGCTCAGGGCTGACTCCTGGCTCAGTGCCCAGCCCAGCCACTGGACCATCACTGTGCTATCTCTGCATTTTCAAGGGAAGGAGTGGGAGACCAATGCCTGTTGGCCTCAGGGATGAGACGCCTGAACTGCTTCCCCAGACCATGAGCCCATCTCCTAAGTCCTGGCTCACCTGGAATGGAAAGGTCCAGTCCTCTTTCAGGTGGGGAGGACCTCGTGAGTTTTTCCAGGGCAGCTGAGGAACTTTAGCTGCCTCCTGGGTGCTTTGGAAACTCAACCCCCACAAGCCTGCTGTGGTCTGAGCACCAGCTGGTGAGTTGTACACAATGGTAAGGGGTGTGGGAATGGGGGAGGCTTATGAATTAAAAATAGATGCTAGTAAGTGCCAGCAAGCTTACAGTGAGGCTGTGGGGCTGTTTACTAGCAGGAGAAAGCTTCTATTCATGCAGAGTTCAGGGTGGAACTGCCAGGGCCCTGCACCCACCACACAGTGTCAGCTGATAGCACAGCTGGAAGGCAGCGGGAACCCCGAGCACAACCATCCCTGGAGAGGCAGCTGCAAGCCAGGGAAGTTCAGACAGCTAGCTGTCTAGAGACAAAAATCTTCCAGGCTGGTGTAATATTCCAGAGGCAAGGGGCTGAAGTGATATAGCACAGTGATAGGCCTTGCACACAGCCAACCTTGACGGATGTTTGGTTTGATTCCCAGCAACCCATATAGTCCCTTGAGCCTGCCAAGGGTGATTTCTGAGTGCAGAGCCAGAAGTAACCCAAGTGCCACTGGGTGTGATCCAACAACAACAACAACAACAACAACAAGTAGTCTAGAGACGAGAGCACTTGCTTTGATGTGGCTAACCTGGGTTCAATCCCCAGCTTCCCATATGGTTCACCCCAGTCTGAGTGCAGAGTGCAGATTCCAGAGCGCAGAGCTTGCAAGTAATCAACCCCTGAGCATCACTGGGTGTGGCCCAGAAGCAATAAGCAAAAGAGAAAAATCTCCCTCCAGGGCAGGAGGCATGTGCTGCCCATTGGCACTATCCAGCAAGAACTGAGGACCATGTGCTGACTGTGTCCCCTGGGCTCCACTCTGCCAGGAAGTGAAGAAGTGCCCAAGAAAGCAGTCTCCTGTGGTTCCAAGGACTCCATCTGTTCACTGGTAAAAGAGAATTGACTACTGCCATTCTGCTATTGTCACAGGATTTTATTCAGGTTAATCTGATGCCTCCAAGCAAGGGAAAGCAGGGAGAGCTGCAAGTTCCCTGGGACTTGAGTCAGAGAAACCATCACTGTTACCTATTCTGAGTCCGCTCAGCTGCTGGTGCTGGATCAGATCAGACCTGGTCTCTTCTGGGACAGCTCTGTGTCTCAGCTCTGCCCTGCACTCCTAGCCAGCAAACATCAAACTGCCCCCGACAGTGGGAGCTGTGGACTTGAGGACATGGTCCCTACCAGGCAATAGGCACATGACAGATCCCCCTGCTTGATGGACATTTAAGATTTGCTTTGGTTGGGACCACATTCAATGCACAAGACCCACGTTAGCTCATTGCTCAGGGTCTCTCCCAGTAGTGCTCAGGGGACCACACAATGTGGAAAAAAGACCCTACATAAAGACTGTGCGCAGCCCACTGTACAACTTCCCAGGCTCCCTCAAATCTGCTGCTGGAGCAGCTCCATGCTTGCTCATTAAAGGCTCAACACCATGGCCCATTCTGCTGAGTCTCAATCAATAGGCCACCCTTCCATTCTCAGTTGACACACTAGAGGACTCCTTCTAGTGGAACTCTGTTGGTTTGCAGTAGGCAGGCACAGTGGGACCTCCTGGCTCCAGACTTCTATAACCATTGCCTCCTCTGCACATGCCCGTGATTTATTTTTGTTTTGTTTTATTTCTTGGGCCACACCCCAAGAAATAAAACACTCAAGGGTTACTCCTGGCTATGTACTCAGAAATCGCTCCTGGCTTGTGGGACCATAGGGGATGCCAGGGATCGAACTGCAGTCTGTCCTAGATCAGTCACGTGAAAGGCAAATGCCCTACCACTGCACTATTGCTCAGGTCCCCATACTCATAATTTTTAAATAGTCACAGGCAACATGTCCAAAATCCAGTTCTGATCTCTGCCTCCTCTCTCTGCCCTACAGATACCTACTCCTGTGTCATTTCCCAGGTGCAACTGAGCATGACTGCTTGCCAACTGCCAAGTCAAAGGGCTGGTGCCATCTCAACCTACTCCCTTTATGCCACGGCCCGTGCTAAATCCAGCATCTCGTCCTTCTCCCACGGACCTGCTCCCAGCCCCTTCTCTGTAGTTCACTACCCTGCCTCCACACAGCAACACTTGCTAAAAGGTACCCAAACTTCTAACCTTGCTTTTCCCCTTGAAAAATCTAAAGCCCTTCCTTGGCCTATTAGGCCCATCCTTACAAACTAATCAACGCATCTGCAGCATAGTTTCAGCCCCACACACAATGTCCCTTGAGCCACATGGCTGAGTCCTCACATCACCTCCTCTGTCTCCAGCTCTCACCAGTTCCAACCTGCATATGCTTTTGTCTCCTGCATGCCCAGGCTCTCCACTAACAATAACCCAGCTGCAGGCCTTCTCTGTTACATCTCTCCTGAGACCCAGAGGCACTTCCCCTTCCCCTTTTCGACCTAACACCTTTGCATCTTCACATTCTCCACAGCAGGCCTGTGCCTATTTCTCAGCTGCTTCTGTGCACAGACCCCTTCATCCCTTCTGTCTAGGAAAATAGACTTTTCAAGACTCTTCTCAAGGCCCCCACATCCCTTCCTGGGGCCCAATCAGCTTCTGTCTTCCCTCCAACCTGCACTGCAGACTCTAAGCAGAATAAACCTCAGGTTTGATTCTTCCGAGAACATGTACTAGAGAATATTTGTTACCAAACACAGAAATCCAGAATGTACCAAACTAAATCTTATTACCAAACAATCCTTTCTGGAGACCTCCCTTACCTTTTCTTGGTTGGTAATGATAATAACAATACTTTGGGCTGAGCAGATGGGTCAAAGGGCTGAGCACAGGCACCCAGGAGTCTTGGTTTGATCCAACACCACATGGTCCCCTGAGCACTGCTGAGCAGCCCCAGATCACCAAGCCAGTAGAAGTCCCTACATACCACTGGGTGTGACCTCAAACCCCCTTCTAAGAACCCAGAACTATGTTCCTTTTCATTCCCAATATTTACATATCTAAACTACTTTAAACACCTCTACTGTCATCATCCCATATTCAATAGGAGAAATGGGTCCGGAGAGGTTATCAGTAGCAGGACCTGGTCTAGGGAGTTTCAGGAAAATAAATTAAAATGAACAACGACCTAAGCCAAACCTGGTGCCTAAGATGGACCAGACCTTACACCAGCAGGAGAAATGAGACACTGGGATCATCCTGCACTTTGGCTGAGACAACCTCTGACTCCTTGATGTGTCAGCTGCCTGGGCAGGCAGTGCTAGGAGGGGTCTGCGTCTGTGGCCTTGTCTCATTTGACCCCTCAGCACACAGTGCTTGGTGAACAGCTCCCTCATCCCCAACTCACCTTGTCGCCAGTCTCGGCCTCCTCAGCCAGGAGGCACACTGTGCCATCTGCCAGCAGCAGGGCCGTGTCAGTGGTGGAGGAGGAGCGGGGGCGGCACTGATGCTGGTGCAGGAGGGCAGCCAGGCTGCTGTCCTGGGGGCCCTTGCGCAGAAGGTGGGGGCTGCCACGCTGGGGCTCCAGCGAACTGCTCTTGGTGCGTCGGCTGCTTCCCCCACCGCTGTGCAGGCTGGCACCCCGTTTGATGGAGGGCCGGGATCGGATCTGCTGCAGAACACGGTTGAAGGCCGTGGGCCTGGCAGGTAGGTCGTGCAGGGACACAGCATAGGAGACACGGTGCATCTCTGGGGAGCGCTCCTTTTCATCTGGGGAGTCATGGTCCCACATGCCCTGCTGCTGCTGCTGCAACTGCTGTGAATCCTGGGCTGCTTGCTGCTCCCTCTCCCTGGACCTGCGGCGGCTGTGAAACAGATGCTTCAGCCCGTGGCCAAACATAGAGCCCTCGGAGAGCTGCTGGATTTTCTTAAGGGAAGAGAGAGGCCCTGATGAGTGGAAGGCTTAACACCTGGGTCTGCCCAGGAGTCTGTCCTCGGCATGTGAGCATGGCTATTGTCTGAACCAGGAGGGTCCCCATCAAAGACAAACATGCCTTCAAAGTCACCCCCTGCAATCCCAGAACCCGTCAACTCCTGGGTCAGAGAGTTCACAGAGGGACTGTGGCCCAGGTCTGGTGCTCACAAGGTCAGATCCTGGACTTATACTCCCAACTGCTGGAGCTCCCCTGCTTCTAAGCTGGATCATCCTTCAAGCTAGACTGGCTGGATTTGGGGGCTACTGAGCAATGTTCAGTGAGCCCCAGGCCACACCTATGCTTGGGGAGGCCCTCTAGTATTGGAGTCATGCCAGGAGCCCTGACTATCCCATAGGCCTCTGCCTTGGCTCCATCAGATGACTGTACACCCACTTTCCAGAGATGTCCCACCGACACGATGCTAGGGAGGCCAGTCTGTGAGTGCAGGCAGTGATGCTCACTGTGATCGGCATCCCCTCTCCTTACCAGCCAGATGGTATGACCTCCAAGAAACCTACTGAAGACTCTTGCTTCAGAAAACGCTTTGGCAGCCTAGAGAGGCACTGATTTCCTAAGACAGACGCACCCTCCTTCCATCCCTCTGAGAAAGTGGAGAAAGTTCCTGGGTAGATACAGAAGCTACTGCCTCCACAGGTAATGGCATGATGGTTAAGGCCGAGCCTTACAGGGCAAACCGGGAACTGCTAAACCAACTTTGAGCGCTTTGCCCGCTTTGCCTACAGTCTACTACAACTTGCTCAGTGATTGATGGTCGAATCCTGATCTGGTCAAACAAGCTTTACTGCAACTACCAGCTCACAAGGGAGGGTCCTGCTGAGGACAGTCACTGGGGCCTTGGGGCCCTTCATCAGTTGCCATACAGGTCTCTTGACCAGCAGTTCTGCTTTCCAGCAGGCACTTTATTTTAAAAATTGGTGTGTGTGAAACAGACTGCTTGATCCGCACATCCAAGGGTATCTTCCCCAAGGCTGCAGCGGATCTGAGGTCTGTGTGCCCCGGCTTGCCAGGGTAGGTAGGGAGCTGTTTAGAGGCAGTGCTCACCCCACAGGCCCAGTACTCCGGATTGCTGCTTCTTCTGTCAGGAGGCTTAGCCCTGGCTTCAGAGCCACGAGAGAAGGCCTAGGATTCAAAAGTAACCATTTGGGGCTGAGGTAGCTAATCTCTCTATTTTTGCAGGAAGTTATCTCCCAAATAACATTCAGGAGACCTGTGGGCCCCAGGGTCACAAATGGCAGTGGTGGGGGCCCCCAGAGCTGCATCTCAGGGGCCAAATGGTTCCAGAAATCAAACCAGGTTCAGTTGCATACAATGCATGCACCCTTACCACTATAAGGTCTTGTCAGACCCCAGCCTGTCATTCTAAAAGTCTCCCAAATAATTGCACATACTGAGACCAGGAGATAACTCAACAGGTGCGTGTATGCTCTGTATGTAGGACGCCTGACCCCTGAGCACCATAGGGTAAGGCCTAAAAGCCAAGAGGGGTGTGCCTGTATTGGATATTCTCCTTTTTGGTTTTGCTTTGTGGGGCATATCCTATGGAGCTCAGGGCCTGCTCCCTGCCTGGTTACTCCTGAGACCATGGGGTTGGAGATGAAACTTAGGTTTCCCACAATATGTGCTCCATCCCTTTGCATCAACTACCTCTTAACCCCATGCAGAACTGAAAACTAAGACTACATAGAGACCAAGAGAAACCACCCTGACCCTATGGGAACCTGATGCCTCAGCATGTTTGTGTACACCAGGCAGCCCCCAACTTGTCTGACTTACCACCCCCTTTTCAGGAAGAAAAAATCCCTTGGCTTCCCCCCAGGAAACCTATTTCTTTAAGCAAACAGAAAGTGGCTACCAATTGCTCCCAAGACTACAACTATGCCCCTGGATCAGCCCTGGAGAGAGTGCCCCTTTTGGAACAAAATGTGAGTGACAGTAACCATCCCATTGTGTATTTGTGTAGAAACAGAGTTACCCAGCTGAGTCTCCCCACAGCCTTCAGAGTGGCAGTTTGCAGACTGGATAAGGCCCATTATCAGAATTCACAGCATACCTGAACTCTTCAGATGCTTTTCCCCAGCGTGATCTCAACTGAGTTTCTGAGACACCAGTGAAAGCAGCAGCCACATGTCTAATTTTAGAGGCGGAGATTCACCCTCCTTCTCAAGAACTCATTCTAGGGCAGCCCTGGAGTCATGAGACCAGCAGGTCCCCCTGAGAGTCAGCCAGAGGCCACGGAGGTTCCACCTGAAATGGTTCAATGACTGGCCAGAGCTCGGCCACTCACTCTGAGCCAGCCAGACCTGTGGCTTCCAGCCAGGGATGATTCAGACACCTCCCTCCTCAGCCTTTGTTCTGGGCACCACAGAGGGGGCCAGCAGGCCCTTGGCATGTGCCCAGATGCTTCTGCCAAATGGTCCCGTTACATATTCCAAATAGTCCTCAATTGAAGAGAGCACAGTGGGTAGGGGGTACTGGCCTCATAAGCAGCAATCTGGGCTTGATCTCCAACAACTCATAGGTCTCCTGAGCCTGCCAGGAGTGATCCCTGAGAGCAGAGAAAAAAGTAACTCCTGAATACTGTTGAGTATAGCCCCAAACAACAAATCATCTTTCATAGCATTTGAGTCCCCTCTCTCCATAATCCTCTAACCTGGCACCTCCAACATAAATGGCCTACTTCTAGACTACCCAGGTAAATGATATTACCTCTCCTTCTTATCTGTTACCCCAGATAACAGAGCAGATGATGGGAAGCTGCACAATGGTAACCCTCACACTCTGCCCTATAGTCTTAGGGGGCTTTATTTTTTTATATTACACATCAGCCTTTTCACTTTTATTTTTCTATTGGAACATACCCAGTGATGTTCAGGGATCACTCCTGGAAGTACTCAAGGTGCCAGGGATCCAACCTGGATTGCAAGCCACATGCAAGTGCCTTACAGTCGTTCTCTAACTCCTGTTCCCATTTCAGCATTTTCTTAAGTATTTTCCAGTTCAGGCTGCCACTGTGGCCCGACATCGGCCTAACCCCAGCAGGCAGAGTCTAGCCCAGGTCAGTATGACATAGAGCATCAGTGCCACTGCTGTGCTGGTGATGAAAATGACCTGGCAGTCAGACAGCTCACCCAAGACACACAGTGCACCCCCAACATTGAGGCCAGCCCACCTTCCCTGAGCCACACAATGGTCTCACCCATAAACACCCACCCCATGGTTTTCCAGAACAGAATCAGAGAAGGATCAAAACAAAACTGAACTGTCAGAGTCAGAGAATTGGCGGCCAAGACTGGACAGTGGGTGGCCATTACTGTGCCACATCCCAGCACACAGGCCAGACCTGTAACTGCTGGGGCCACACCAGTTCACCTCCCCAACTCCTTAGCAGATAGAGGGGAAAAGAAACTGGGTGGTCCTGAGTTCCTTGTCCCCTGGCACCAAGGAGTGTGTGGGAGGCACAAAGCAGTAAGATGTCCCAGGAGAGCGGGTATTTTTTTCTCACTTTCAAGGTGCAGCTGACAAGGTGGAGTGGGGTGACTGCAGGGCTTGGCTGCCACTGCAATAGGTGTGCCGGGGAGAATGAAGAGGTTCTGACACAGCACGGGAAGGCAAGGTTTTAAAAAAGGACAAAAGCAACCTTTGGCACTCACACAGAACAGGCCCCAACCTTTGGAAATGAGGAAAACCATGGTGACTAGCTAGAGGGAACTTAGCCACCAACGCAGCAGAAAGCACCACCTGCTCTGACTAACAGGTTCCAGCTACGAAATGTCACTTGCTTTTCCACACTGGCTTTTGCTTTTTGCCAGCTGCTAGAATCCACTTTGACAGCCAAATGAAGCCATGGATTCGGAACAGAGAGCTGATCTGTTTCAGTAAGAGATGGGACACAAACAGCTCTAGGGACACACAAGAAGGAGCAAGCACCACCCAGTACTGTGAAGGGCCCTGAGCACTTCCAGGCGGGCGCCCGTATGTCCCTGCATCTATTGTTTGGAACTGGAAAGGCCCAGCTCCTGGGAGATGCCCCATCCTCTCAGGAACAAAGGGTGGGCTGGCTGGCTTCCCAAAGATTCTTCCAGAGAAGGCTGTGGTCTCCTAAGAGTTCCCCTTCATCATTTTCCTCCCTGGGTGTGGGCCCCTCAAAGGGGAAGTTTGCTCACAAATCTGCAAACACAGTTGCATGAGGTCACAAGTAAAATGTTCAGAGTCCATCTTGGTATTCTCTTGCCAAGAATGTCTTCTAATTCCTTAGGTCCCCATGTTAACAACCCAGCAAAGATGAAAGGACCTCCAAAGTCATAGCAACTGGTGGCTAACCTAATTACCCATGGGGCTGACTGAGGGCCCCTCTGTCCCACCAGCTCAGTGCAGTAAGACTTCAAGTTCCTTTGAGCCCAAACAAGCCAATGCTGCCTATAATCCTGTTATAGGGTCTCTCGGAGTAGCATCCAGAACGTGATCCGGGGTAGGACCCACAGAGAAGGGGCACCCTTTCCTACTCTGGGTGGACTAAGGGATCTCCCAGTACCCACAGCATGAGGTGAAGGGTACTGAGGGAGAAGTAAGAGACAAGCTATCACCCCAACCGTGGTGCTGACAACCTCGACACAGAATGAGCAGCTGACGTGCTTCATATCATTTTTGTCCTCCCAGACACACAGCTGACATTTAAAAAGAAGATAAAGAAACTGGTACAACTACAAATGGAATATTACACAGCTCTTAGGGAAAAATGAATTAATGAAATTGGCTAATATGGGGTCGGAGAGATAGCATGGAGGCAGTGAGTTTGCCTTGCATGCAGAAGGACAGTGGTTCAAATACTGGTGTCCCATATGGTCCCCCTTGCCTGCCAGGAGCGATTTCTGAGTGTAAAGCCAGGAGCAACCCGAGCACTGCCGGGTGTGACCCAAAAACAAACAAACAAACAAACAAAAAATCATATGAGAATAGGGACTAGAGAGATAGCATGGAGGTAAGGCGTTTGCCTTGCATGCAGAAGGTCGGTGGTTTGAATCCCGGCGTCCCATATGGTCCCCTGAGCCTGCCAGGAGCGATTTCTGGGCATAGAGCCAAGAATAACCCCTGAGCGCTGCCAGCTGTGACCCCCCCAAAAAAAATCATATGAGGATATTACCCAAAGACAATAGAAATAAGGGGTTAGGAGGACTGAGCTGGTCCATGATAGGGGGAGTGAGGTGCAGTTAGGACAGAGAAGGGACTACCATGACAATTCTAGTTGGAAATAATTGCTGTGGATAAGAACTGGGTGATGGAACAAGGTAAAGTGATATGTATGAGCCCTTCAGTAATTCTATTATAAACTACAGTGCCTAGGGGCCGGAGAGAAAGCATAAAGATAAAGCATTTGCCTTGCATGTAGAAAAATGGTGGTTCGAATCCCAGCATCCCATATAGTTCCCCCAGTCTGCCAGGAGCGATTTCTTAGTAGCCCCTGAGCGCTGCTGGGTGTGACCCTCCCCCCAAAAAAAGAACCAAAAAAAAATACATAAACTACAGTGCCTAAAAGGAAAAGATAGAGAAGAAAAATGTCTGTCATAAAGGGAGACTGAAGGGTAGGAATGGTTAAAGAAAGGGAACTGGGGACATTGGTGGGGGAAATGTACACTTATGAAGGGTTTTGGACATTGTATGACTGAAACTCTATCTAAACAAATCTGTAACTATGTATCTCACAGTGATTTAATAAAAAAAAAATCAATTGGGGCCAGAGTGGTGGTAGGGCGTTTGCCTTGCATGTGCCTACCTAGGATGGACCAAGATTCAATCCCCGGCATCCCATATGGCCCCCCAAGCCAGGAATGATTTCTGAACACATAGCCAGGAGTAATCCCTGAGTATCACCAGGTGTGGACCAAAAACCAGAAAAAAAATTATTAATAAAAATGCAACTCAGGGACAAATGATTCCTTTCCCAATTCTACTTTAATTCTTGTTCCTTTTTCTTGGAAGGTAATATTCAGGGGTTACTCCTGGCTCTGCACTCAGGAAGGGAGACCTTATGGGAAGCCTGAGATTGAACATGGGTCAGTCATGTGCAAGGCAAATGTCATCACTCTGGCCCCTCCTTGTTACATTTTTCAGTGGTAAACACTGCCCAGAGTCAAGGCATGATAGGCAGCCAGTGGGTCTGTAGGCAGAACCAACTGAACACCGCCCAGCATAGCACACTTTCTCCAGCAGCTTTCACCTGCTCACCAAGGTCTCTCAGCTTCTCCTGCCCCATGGCTGGGGGTGGAGGTGGGGGGGGTGTATTTTGCCCTGAGCATCAGCATAGGATGCTTCCTATGAACTCTAGAAAGCTCATTATCTACACACTGCACTTGCAATTAATCAAGCACCTCTATAGCCTGGCTTCCATAACTCTCAAACTGTTACCCAACTTTCTGGCAGCCAACGGGTAGAATCCGCAAGGAGCACACAAGTAAACTGAGGTCGGGCACTATGGCCCTTCTCTCTGTGTTTTCGCTACAAGTTGAGACTTCAACACAAATTTGGGCCCTGTTATGTAAGTATTGATTTTCTGGGTGTAAACAATCCAATGTACAAAACCATCTTCAAAGGACGGTTTAACCCAGAGACAGGAGCCTTTCCCACAACTTCATCTCTGGCAGATAGCTATAATGTCCAGGCAGGCAGCTTTTTCTAGCCTAGACCTAACCAAGATCCCTCCCACTGCAGCTTAAACCTTCATGGGGGGGGGGTAGGGATCGGGGGAGGCACTTTGCAGACTGAGGGGTGGGGGCCAGTACATGCCAAGTGTACCCCAGCAGTGCTGCCATTTGGAATCTCAGCAGAGCTACGTGTGTGTGAAGACCAAACTGGAAGCGTATTATTTAAATAAACACACACACATAGAGCGCCATGAGCTGGAGAGATTGCACAGGGGGTAAGAGACTTACCACATCTGCCCCACCTGGCAGAAGTGATGCCTATGCAGAACCTGGAGTAAGCCCTGAGCATTGCAGATGTAACCTGCTTCCCTCCTCCCCACACACACACCAAAAAACAGTGAAGCATGGCAGGGGTAGTCCTGTGTTGTGAGGCCAGGGCAGCGCTTGCATCCCCAGTAGGCCCTAGCAAGAAATGAATGGCTAGGTGGCTGGTGATCACTGGAGTGGTATCCAGGTCCCTAAGAAACACTTGGGCCACCTCCCAAATAATTTAAAATTAAGAAAAAATGGGCCAGTGAGGTGGCGCTAGAGCTAAGGTATCTGCCTTGCAAAAGCGCTAGCCAAGGAAGAACCGGGGTTCGATCCCCCGGCATCCCAAATGGTCCCCCCAAGCCAAGCGCAATTTCTGAGAGCTTAGCCAGGAGTAACCCCTGAGTATAAAATGGGTGTGGCCCGAAAAACCAAAAAACACCAAAAACAAAAACAAAAATCCAAGCCCCTTATCTCAGTTTATCGCAGTCTGTCATCTTTTTTTTGTTTTGTTTTTGTTTTAGTTTTTGTTTTTGGGTCACACCCAGTGACGCTTAGGGGTTACTCCTGGCTATTTGCTCTGAAGTCACTCTTGGCAGGCATGGGGGACCATATGGGGAACCGGGGGATCGAACCTTGGTCCATCCTAGGTTAGCGCAGGCACCTTACCTCCAGCGCCTCCGCCCGGACCCCTCAGTCTGTCATCTTGATGGGTTTCAGGACTGGACAGGCCAGGTTGATGACCACAGAGCTGAGTGATGTATGTCTGCTGTCCTTCCCAATGCCTAAGGTTATCCCGTGTCCTCACAGGCAGCTGTGTCAGATCGGACATCATTCAATTTGGCAGCAGAAAATAAATTTGGCAGCCATATGGCTTGAAAAAAATTAAAGGCAATATTCCATCTACCCCTCCACAATTTTTGTTCTGACCTCCCAACCTGGGAGGAAACTCAAGAATCTGAAGGATTCACATAGTCTCTGGGGGGAACCACCTCATTCTAAGAAAGCCCCTTCCTGAGACACACTATAAGTACAGGATAGTGGAGGGCAGTGCTGGGGGACTTTGGGGATGGCAGAGATACAATTACTTTGTACACCAAAAGCACAAAAGTCAACACTGCTGGGTTATCTCAACTATAATATACTGAAAAATGAAAAACAGCAATGCACCTCCTCTAGGGACCCGGCAGGAAGCCTTCCTGGAGAGCATGAGAGGGTGAGCTTCCTCTTGGCCTCCACACCCACGGCTAGCCTTTTCCCAGCCAGATGCACACACTTGAACTTCCATACCAAAGCAGGTCCTGTGGGATATTTCAATTCCCTATCAAGAGTGATTCTCTGGGGGCTGGGCGGTGGCACTGGAGGTAAGGTGCCTGCTTTGCCTGCGCTAACCTAGGACGGACCGCGGTTCGATCCCCCAGTTCCCCATATGGTCCCCCGTGCCTGCCAGTAGCGACTTCTGAG
>PVKC010015936.1:0-21126 GCA_004027635.1 Crocidura indochinensis
TTTTTTTTAACAGAATCACCATGAGATAGTTAAAAGTTGTTCATGACTTAGTTTCTGTCACACAATATAAAACAACCTTTACTAGTGCACATTTCCTTCTTCCCTCCCTCCTGTCTTCTCCTCTGCCTGCTCTGTGGCAGACATTTTCCTTCTTTTTTCCCCACTTAGACACTGTGGTTTGCAATATTAATATTGAAAAGATATCATACATATCACTTTATTTTATTTCAGCACCCAATTCTTGTCTAGAATGATCATTTCTAACTATCATAGCCATAGTGGTTCCTTCTCTACCCTAACTGTATTCCCCTTATAATTTTTAAAATAATTTTTATTGTGACCAAAGTGATTCACAAATCTTATACAGTAACAGTAATACTTAAGGTACATGGTGACAATAAATCAGGGCTATTACCACCACTAGTGTTGTCCTCCCTCCACTCCTGTTCCCAGCATGCATCCTATATCTCCCTTTATTGAACACCCTCCCCTCCCACCCCCAGTCTGCTGTTATTTCACTGCTCCTCTCTGTGTATGTCTTGTTGTAGATTGGGTATTGTGTTGACATTGACTTTGGGTTTGGTGTTGAGTCTGATCACTTTTATACTAACTCTGAGTTCATATGACTATTTGGTCTTGGTACCCTGTATTTTATCCCCATCAATTCATGAGGCAGAACAAGATGAATCATGTTATGTGGTTCTGTTGGGGAAAACAACAACAACAACAAAACCTGGGAGGATTCCTTCTAGAGTTTGTAAATATTGATTTAAAAGAAGAAAGGAAAAAAGGAGAAAAAAGGCACCCAGCTACTAAAGGCAATCACCTTTATATAATAACCACGAGAATGAAAGTAAATAAACAATTGAAATAATAAAAAAAGAAGAAAAAGAAAGAAAAAATAGAACAGAGAAGAAAAATTAAAAATTTTATGACAAGGCTATGTGCTTATTGTTTATTTTTTGCATAGGCACAGTAAGTATTGGGAAATTAGACAGGAAATTACCTAGGCCTAAGAGATCCAGGTCTCTTTGTCCTTGAGGCATACTGCCATGGGAACTACTACATGCTCCATACACGTGATTCTGGAGAAGGTTCCATGTGCACTTGAGAAGAGTGTGCATTCTGCTTTCTGGGGCTGGAGGACCCTGTATAAGTACATTAGTCCTAGTACTTCTAGTTTCTCATTTAGGGCTCGCATGTCTTTATTAGTCTTCTGCCTGATGGATCTGTTCAGTGGTGATAGTGGAGTATTGAATTCTCCTACTACTATCACATTTTCTTCCATATGTTTCTTTAGGCTTGCAAGAAAATACCTTACATATTTTGCTGGCTCTGTATTTGGTGCATACATGTTGACCAGAGTTAGTTCTTCTTGGTGTAGTGTTCTGATCAGTAAGTAGTGACCCTCTTTGTCTCTGATCACTCTCCTGAAGTTGAATGTAATTTAGTCTGATTTAAGAAAGGCTGTCCCCACTTTTCTGTTTCACATTGGCTTAAATAATTGATTTCCATCCCTTTATTTTAAGCCTGTGTCTATCCTATACTTGTAGGTGTGTTTCTTGCAGGCAGCAAAAATCTGGTTTTTGTTTTCTGATCCAACTCTATAGTATGTGTCTTTTAATGGGAGAGTTTAGTACACTGACATTTAAGGTGATTATTGACAGAGAGGGCTGTTGTGCAGTTGTATTGTGTAGGGTGATTGTTGTTACAATTGGGTATTTGGATTGTGTAATTCATCTCTGAGTAGATAATTTGGAATCAGTTTTGTTTGCTCAAATAATTTGAGTCCTTTTTCGTATGAGAATGTTTTCAGTCCTCCTTCCCATATGAATGAGAGTTTTGCCGAATCTAGTTAGGAAGTTTCTTTCATTCACTTATTTAAATATGTCATCCCACTGTCTTCTTGCTTGAACTGTATCAAATGGGATATCTGGTTTGATTCTTATGTTTCTACCTTTGTACTTGAGGTTTTTCTCCCTTATTGGTTTAAGGAATTTATCTTTCCTCCCCACCCCTTTTTGTCATTGGATTACTATATGTCTTGGTGTTGGTTTATTAGGGACTCTTTTCACCTTTTGAATTTGCACTGGAACCTTTCTCCAGAGGGTGAGAAAGTTTTCTGTTATTATTTCCTCTCCTTTCCTCCCTTTCTGGTATTCCTACAATCCATAGATTTTTTTCTTTTGTCTTTATTAAATTCATTAAATACCTAACAGTTTCTTCCAATGCTTTACCTCTTATTTCCTTATTGGTTTCTTTGTCATTTTGGTTTGTAGTTTTTCTTCAAATTCTTCTATATGATTCTACAACTGTGTAATTCTGCTATTATGACTTTCTGAGATGGTTTTTATTTCCTTTAAATGCATTTGTATGGATTCTCTCATCTTCTGTAAAAGTTCTTTGAGTTGGTTGATTTATCATTTTTCCTTTTTTTATTAATATCTTTATTTAAACACCTTGATTGCAAATATGATTGTAGTTGGGTTTCAGTCATGTAAAGAACACCTCCCCTTTACTGGTACAACATTCCCACCACCAATGTCCCAAATCTCCCTCCTCCCCATCCCACCCCCACCTGTACTCTAGACAGGCTTTCCACTTCCCTCTTTCATTGTTATGATACATACATTGTCATACATTGTTATGATAGTTCTCAGTGAGGTTATTTCTCTAACTGTACTCAACACTCTTTGTGGTGAGCTTCATGTCTTTAGTTAGACCTTCCAGCTCTCCTCTCTTTGTCTCTGAGGATTATTGAAAAATATCTTTTATTTATCTTAAAACCCATAGATGAGGGAGACTATTCTGTGTCTATTTCTCTCGCTCTGACTCATTTCACTCAGCATAATAGATTCCATGTATAACCATGTATAGGAAAGTTTTATGACTTCATCTCTTCTGATGCATTATATTCCATAGTGTATATGTACCACAGTTTCTTAACCATTTATCTATTTAAGGGTATCTTGGTTTTTTTTCCAGAGTCAGGCTATTGTAAACAGCGTGGCTATGAATATAGGTGTAAGGAAGAAATTTTTGTATTGTATTATTGTGTTCCTAGGGTATATCCTTAGGAGTGGTATAGATGGGTAGATGGGAACTAAATTTCAAGTTATGGGACGAATTTCCATATCGCTTTCTATAAAGGTTGAACTAGACGGCATTCCCACCAGCAGTGAATGAGTTCCTTTCTTGCCACATCCCCACCAGCACTGCTTGTTCTAATTCTTTGTGATTTATGCCAATCTCTGTGGCATGAGATGGTACCTCATAGTTGTCTTGATTTGCATCTCCCTGATGATTAGTAACTTGGAACATTTTTTCATGTGCTTTTTGGCCATTTGTATTTCTTCTTTATCAAAGTGTCTGTTCATTTCTTCTCCCCATTTTTTGATGGGATTTGATTTTTTTCCTGTAAAGCCCCTTATCTGATGGGTATTGGGTGAATAGTTTCTCCCACTCAGTGGGTGACCCTTGTATCCTGGGCACTATTTTCTTTGAGGTACAAAAGCCTTTCATCTTAATATATTCCTATCTGTTTATCTCTACCTCCACTTGTTTGGAGAATGCTGTTTCCTCCTTAAAGATACCTTTAGTCTCAATGTCATGGATTGTTTTACCTACATGCTGTTCTATATACTTTATGGTTTCAGGTCTGAAATCTTTAATCCATTGGGATTTTACCTTCTTTGTACATGGTGTTAGCTGAGTGTCTGGGTTTGCTTTTTTGCAAGTGGCTAACCAGTTCTGCCAACAATACCTCTTGAAGAGGCTTTCCTTGCTCCATTTAGGATATCTTGCTCCTTTATCAAAAATTAAGTTATGTATGCCTGGGAGCATTCTCCAAGTACTCAAATCTATTCCACTTGGTTCTGTGGGTCTCTCTTTATTCCAATACCATGCTGTTTTGATAATTATTGCTTTGTAATACAGTTTAAAGTTGGAGAAATTATTGCCTTCCATTTTCTTTTCCCAAGGAGTGCTTTAGCTATTCGAAGGTGTTTATCATTCCAAATGAATTTCAGAAATGTTTGATCCACTTCTTTGAATAATGTCATTAAAATCTTTAGAGGAATTGCATTAAATCTGTACACTGCTTTGGGGACTATCGCCATTTTAATGATGTTAATCCTGCCAATCCATGAGCAGGGTATGTGTTTCCATTTCCTAGTGTCTCTCTTATTTTTGAAACAGTGTTTTATAGATTTCCATGTATAGGTCCTTCACAGCCTTTAGTCAGTTGATTCCAAGATATATTGAGTTTGTGTGGCACTAATGTGAATGAAATTGTTTTCTTAATGTCTATTTCTTCCCTGTCATTATTGGTGCATAAAAAGGCCATTGATTTTTGTGTGTTAATTTTGTAGCCTGCCACCTTGCTATATGAATCTATTGTTTCCAGAAACTTTTTGATAGTGTCTATAGGTTCTTTATGGATTTCTTGAACTCGCTGGCTAGTGATTCCTTGATTTCTATTGCCATGCCTTTCATTTCATGACTCATCTATTGAGCTCATGTGTTTTTATGACTTTAAAATTTGCTAGGATTTCTCTCTATATTCCCGACTACTAGTGTCTTTCTTAGTTTACCCATATTTCTTTGCATTTGGGGACTTGGCTTAGAGTGCTCTGCATTCAGGTCTCAGCCCTCTTTTGTCACCTGTGGTTTCTGGAGTGCAGCCCTAGGCAGGAATGATGGTTGCAGACACTGAGTTTGGCCCCACTCTCAAGTCTCCTCCCTCATTTTATCTGCCAGAAGGTGTAGGAGTTCCTCTTGTTTCCCTTACAGTAGTAATGGTGGAGAGCTGATTCGAGCCTGACTCAGGTTTCCCCTCCTTTACCTGCCAGAAGTTGCAGGTCATCTCTGTCTGCTGCCTTCCCCCACCGTGGCAATGGTGGAGAGCCTATGGTACGAACCTGGCTCAGGTTTCCCCACTCCCTTTACTTGTCACCTCTGCATGCTGCCTTCCCCAACCATGGTAATGGCGGAGGCTCCACTTATATTTTTAACAAGCTTCTTACCTCCTAGACCACATCTCTATAATCTGACTATTGAAACCATACTATCCTTGTTATATCCCACAAATGAGTGTCTATATCTCTCCTCCTGACTCATCTATCTTAACATAATACTTCCATATCCATTTAGGTATAAGAAGATTTCATGATTTCATTTTTCCTAACAATTGCATAGTATTACATTGTGTAGAAATGCCATAGTTTCTTTAACTACTTATTTCTGGCACCTTTGGAGTTGTTTACAGATTCTGGCTATTGTGAATAGTACTACAATGAATGTAAGAATGCACAGGGCTTTTCTGCGTTGTTTTTGGATTCCTAGAGTGTATTTCAAGGATTGGTAATGCTGGGTCATATGGAAGCTTAATTTCTGGGTACTTGGGAGGAATATCCATATTATTTTCCAAAAGGCTGGAGTACATATTTGATGTAATTCCTATAAAGATAACTTTCAAAGACATACATCAAACACTTCTGAAATTCATATGGAACAATGACCTTTCATGAAAAGCTAAAGCAATTCTTGGGAAAAGAAGATGGGTGGCATGACTTTCCCCAACTTAAAACTACAATATAAATTAGTAGTTATTAAAACAGCATAGTATTGGAATAAAGACAGACACTAAGATCAATGGAATAAAATTGAATATTTGAGACTGACCCTCAGCTATATGAACAATCAATCTTTGATAAAGAGGCAAAAAATACAAAGCGGAGCAAAAAAAAAAAAAGCCTCTTCAACAAGTGATATTGAGAAAATTGGTCAACTACATGCAAGCAAGTAAACTCAGACCTCTCTAAAACTGTAAACAAAAGTCTAGTTAAAACATTAAACATGTTGATATTTTGAAAATAGTCTTGAAACTACAAGGTACATAGAGGAAAACATAGGCAAAACACTTTATGAAATTGAAGCTAAATCCATCTTCAATAATGAGACACCACTGACCAAGCATGTGGAAGCAAAGATAAACAAATGGAACTACACTAAACGAAGAAGCTTCTACATCTCAAAGGAAAGGTGACCAGGATACATAGACTGCCCATAAATTTGAAGAAACTATTTACCCAAAATAATCATTGACCTTCAAATAAGAAGTTAATATCTAAGATATATAAGGCAGTGGCAGAGTTAACAAGAAAAAATCTAGCCCTATTAAAAAATGGAGAGAAGAAATGAACAGAAACTTCTTTGAAGAAGAAATAGAGATGACCAAAAGACACATGGAAAAATGCTTCACATTATTCACATCTCCACGTTAGGGAGTTGCAAATAAAACAGCAATGAGATATCATCTCACACCATAGAGACCGGCACACATTAAAAAGAACAAGAACAATCAATGCTAGAGTGAATGTAGGGAGAAAGGTACTCTGACTGCTGGTGGGAACTGATCTCAGTCTTTCTGATCTTAGGAAAACTTGAATATAGAAGTTAAATGTAAGTTTTTCATATATGACTTGATTATATTGAAATATTCATGTGAATATTTTTGTAATTAAGCAAGTGAAACTTTCCTTTATTTCACATCAGTTGAGGTAACAATATGATGTGTGTGTGTGTGTGTGTGTGTGTGTGTGTGTATGTAATGCTGGGGATAAAACTGATGTCCTGACATATGCAAGGCATATGTGATTTAATGTGATACATTTATTGATTTTTTAAAAAAGAAGTCAAGCCATTTCTGTATCCTAGGAATAAATTCTATTTGGTTATTGTATGTGATATTTCTTTTGGTTATTTATTTTGGGGCCACAATTCCAGTATTTAGGAGTTATTCCTTACTCTGTACTCAGAAATTACTTATGGTGGTGCTCAGGGAATGGGATGTCAGAAATTGAACTCAGGTTTGCCTCGTGCAAAAGGAGCACCCTATCTGCTATATTATTGCTCATTGTCCCCATGACACTGTTTTTGCTCGCTTTTCTTGGGTGGTGCTTGGTACTATTAGGGTTACACTATCGGGGCTTATGGAAGTTTTTAGTGATAGAGATCATGCATTATGCATTACCACTTTAAGCTATTTCTATGGCCCCTAATTCTATTTATCTATTTTGTTTTGCTTTTGCTTTTTTTTTTTTTGGTGGTGATTTTAGGGTATTCATGCCTGGAAATGCTCAGGGGTTACTCTACACTGAAGAATCATTTCAGGTGGGCTCAGGGGATCATCTGGAATGAAAGGGATTGAACTCAGGTTAGCCTAGTGCAAGGAAAGTACCCTACCCACAAACCCTTATCACATTTGTGAATAATGCAAGAAAATCTTGAGGAAAATTTGTTTTATGTTGTTAACTTAAGCCTTACTTAAGCTAATTGTATCATGTTGACTAAGGGTGCTGTTAAGTACTATTATATACTTTTAATTGCAAACTTTCCCCTCTGCTGATGTTGCTGCAATGACCAAAGGTCTCATATACTCTTGGTTGCAGTAGTCATGCATGACTATGGTGTTCACACATAATTTTTTTGCAGTGTTAATTGGGACTTGTACCTATTAACTGCAATTAGACCAAAATCTCAATGTACTGACAGAAGAGCTTTTGTGATAGCACACAGCATATGAAGCATCGCTGGGGACTAAACTCATAGACTTATGTTGCGAGGCATACACTTCAGTCATTATGTTGAGAGGCAGACACTTTAGTCACTGAAAACACAAGCTTGTATCAACTTTATGTCAATTGGAGCTATCAATTATTGATATTTCTACTTGTAATTGCGAATTTTTGTTTCTTTTTGCATCTTTGACAGTTTTAGTCTCATAAACTTTTTATAAACTATTTTTTTAAATTGAGTCACTGAGATACAGTTACAGTTATTCATAATTGAATTTCTGAGCTATTGAATATTTATGAAGCAGTGTATCCTTCCTATAAACATAAATGGCTAAATGAAGTATTTTTGGTGAAGTATTATTTCATTGTTTTTTTTTTCACTATATCCCTACACTGCGTTGGCCCTAAGGGGTTACTTGTGATAAATTTGTTCTAAATCTTAAAGATTCTCCTTTTGCATATAATTTCTTTTTTCTTTTGATTTGATGCTTTCTGTATTCAAAATCATGTTTTTTATAATAATGTGCTTTGAAGTTCTTTTATTTGGTATCTCTTTTTATCTTGTACACTTTCAGTCTTCAGTATGTAAGTGTTCAGTTCTGGGAACTGAAGAGCTGACAACATTATTAGCAATGATATCTTTGGCTGCTGTTTCTTCATATGAGCTTTCTTAATGGTTTCGGCAATCTCAATGATATGTATGTTGTTTCTATTTAATTTATCCCAAATTTTATTTAGTCCATTCATCCATTTATTTACTTTGAAGATTTTTTTCATCTTCTGTTCATTATTTTGAGAATTATTTTACATCTTCTGTTGTTGTCTGGAGGTTTTTCTGCACTTCATCTTTGAGCTATTGTGTTTCAGACTAGCTCTTGGGGTCCAGTTAATTAGAGAAATTCTTTGAGTACTCTAGAGGAGAGTGGATGCATGGGTGGCAAAATAGTAAGAAATTAAGATCACACAATGTACGTATGGGAGAATGAGAGTTCTAAATTTAATCTCTAAGAAAGAGTTTTTTTTGTTGTTGAGATTTTACATATTTTGGTGGTTTATTTTGGGTTGGTTTTTGTCATACCCAATCATGTTCTGAGCTTCAAACTTATTTTCTTAGAAATCCCTCCTTGCAAAGATCAGGGGGTCAAATAACCCTATGTCAGGTTAAAACCTGCTCACTACACCATTGTTCTAGTCCTCTCTTACCCTGTTATATCACCTTAATTATTATATATATTTATTTAAACATCTTGATTACAAATATGATTGTGATTAGGTTTCAGTCATGTAAAGAACACCCCCTTCACCAGTGCAACAGTCCCACCAACAATGGCCCAAATCTCCCTCCATCCCATCCCGCCCCCACTTGTATTCTAGACAGACTTTCCAGTTCCCTCATTCATTCACATGTTTATGGTAGTTCTCAGTGTAGATATTTCTATAACTGCACTCACCACACTTTGTGGTGACCTTCATGAAGTGAGCTGGAAATTCTAGCCCTCCTCTCATTGTCTCTGAGAATTGCTGCGAAAATGACTTTTTCTTAAAACCCATAGATGAGTGTGACTATTCTGCATCTCTCTCTCTCTCCCTCTGACTTATTTCACTCAGCATGATATATTACATGTACATCCATGTATAGGAAAATTTCATAATTTCATCTCTCCTGATGGCTCCATAATATTCCATTGTGCATATGTACCACAGTTTCTTTAGCCATTCATCTTTTGAAGGGCATCTTGGCTTTTTCCAGAGCCTGGCTATTGTGAATAGTGCTGCAATAAATATAGGGGTTTTTGTCTTGTATTCTTGTGTTCCTGTGGTAGATCCCTAGGAGTGGAATAGCTGGATCGAATGGGACCTTGATTTCCAGTTTTTGGAGGAATCTCCATATTGCTTTCCATAGAGGTTGGACTAGACGGCATTCCCACCAGCAGTGGATTGCTGCAGACGTGTTAGCGTCCCTAAACTAAAATCTTAGTGGATAGATAATCCTCACTGGAAATTAAGTGGGTGCGCAAAGCGGACGAATATGAAATATGAAATGAGACCACACAAAATGCGTGGGGACCCTTGTCAAAGGGACAAGTGACAAATTTGTTTTTTCAGCCAATGACTTTTTATAAGCACAGGCTTAGGAATGCAGGGTGTTGTCAGGGAAGACAAGAGTAGGAGAGCAGTACAATGGGAAACAGGCCTAGAATTTGCATATCAAAACAACTTTCATATAGGTGGGATAGAACTCGGCTGGAAGTTGGAGGTGGAGATGTTTTTGGGTAAACAGAAAAATCAGATTTATCCAGAAACTAGAAGGAGGGAGACAAAAATATTTGTAATGCTTATCTGGTTGCTGGAGAATAGATTTTTGGGGAGACGGAGATAATTGTTCACCATCAAGAGTTAGACTAAGAAAAAACAAGTTAAATGCACCAGGTTGTAGGAGTCACAAAGAAGCTAGCCAATGGGGAACTTTTGGCGGGCTTTTGGTACTGACTTTTCCTTTGTCTGTAGGGAGATTGAGGTCAGATTTCTATAGTGCCCAGATAGAGAGAGAATGTAATGTCACAGCCATGTTGGAATTACAGCCAATAATCCACACAGAGGGTCAAATGATTGACTTCTCTAAGCGGGCCTTTTGGCAAATAATTCTTTTTGGAGGAAAGCACTGCACCAGGAAGACAAAACACAACGTGTGGTGCGTGCTTTCTTTAAGTGGGGAGGTAACAGTGGATAAGAGTTCCTTTCTCTCCACATCCCCGCCAGCACTGATTGTTCCCATTCTTTGTGATGTATACTAATCTCTGTGGTGTGACATGGTATCTCATCATTGTTTTGATTTGCATCTCCCTGATTATTAGTGATGAGGAGCATTGGTTCATGTGCCTTTTGGCCATTTGTATATCTTTTTTATCAAAGTGTCTGTCCATTTCTTCTCCCCAATTTTTGATGGGATTTGATTTTTTTTCTTGTAAAGTTCTGTCAGTGCCCTGCATATTTTGGATATTAGCCCCTTATCTGATGGGTGTTGGGTGAATAGTTTCTCCCACACGGTGGGTGGCTCTTGTATCCTGGGCACTATTTCTTTTGAGGTGCAGAAGCTTCTCAGCTTTATGTATTCCCATCTGTTGATCTCTGCTTCCACTTGTTTGGAAAATGCAGTTTCCTCCTTGAAGACGCCTTTAGTCTCAATGTCATTGGAGTGTTTTATCTACGTGTTGTTCTATATACCTTATGGTATCTGGTCTGATAGCAAGGTCTTTAATCCATTTGGATTTTGCCTTCATACATGATGTTAACTGGGGGGGGTCTATGTTCGCTTTTTTGCAAGTAGCTAATCAGTTTTGTCATAACCACTTGTTGAAGAGGTTTTCTCTGCTCCACTTAGGATTTCTTGCTCCTTGTCAAAAATAAGATGACTGTATGTCTGGGGACAATTGTCTGAGAACTCAAGCCTATTCCACTGATCTGAGGTCCTCTCTTTATTTCAAAACCATGCTGTTTTGATAATTATTGCTTTGTAGTACAGTTTAAATTTGGGGAAAGTAATGCCTTCCATTTTCCTTTCCCCTAGGAGTGCTTTATCTATTCGAGGGTGTTTATTGTTCCAGATGAACTTCATAAGTGTTTGATCCATTTCTTTGAAGAATGTCATGGGTATTTTTAGAGGGATTGCATTAAATCTGTATAATGCTTTGGGGAGTATTGCCATTTTAATGATGTTAATCCTGCCATTCTATGAGCAGGATGTGTGTTTCCATTTCCCTGTGTGCTCTCTTATTTCTTGGAGCAGGGCTTTATAGTTTTCTTTGTATAGATTCTTCACGTCTTTGGTCAAGTTGACTCCAAGGTATTTGAGTTTGTGTGGCACTAATGTGAATGGGATTGCCTTCTTAACGTCCATCTCTTCCCTATCATTATTGGTGTATAAAAGGCCATTGATTTCTGTGTGTTAATTTTGTAGTCTGCCAAGTTGCTAGAAGCTATTTGGTAGAGTATTTAGGGTTTCCTAAGTAGAGTATCATGTCATCTGCAAACAGAGAGAGCTTGACTTCTCCTTTCCTATCTGAATTTCCTTGATTCCTTTTTCTTGCCTGATCACTATACCAAGTACCTCCAGTACTATGTTGAAGAGGAGTGGTCTTTTACCAGAATTTAGAGGGAAGGTTTTAGTTTTTCTCCATTGAGGATTTTATTTTCCATTGGCTTCTGGTAGATGGCTTTAACTAAATTGAGAAAGGTTCCTTCCATTCCCATCTTGCTGAGAGTTTTTTTTTGTCAAGAATGGGTGTTGATAGCTTTACACAGTGGCAGTATCATAGCCAATGAGGTTTATCCAAGGTGTGATTATTGCTAATTGAAAACTTTTCCCAATACCCCGCCATGTCGACTTGAAATATAATCGGCATTGGCAATTTTTGACAGTTTCTAAGAGACCAAAAAAAAAAAATAAATAGGTGTTGGACATTATCAAATGTTTTCTCTGCATCTATTTATATGATCATGTGATTTTTATTTTTCTTGTTGTTGATATTGTGTATGATGTTGATAGATTTATGGATGTTAAACCATCCTTGCATTCCTGGGATGAAACCTACATGGTTGTAGTGTATGATCTTCTTGATGATGCATTGGAGCCTATCTGCCAGGATTTTGTTGAAGATCTTGGCATCTGCATTTATCAGGATATTGGTCTGTAATTTTTTTTGGCAGCATCTCTGTCTCTTTTTGGTATCAAGGTGATGTTGGCTTTATAAAAGCTGTTTGGAATTGTTCCCGTTTATTCAATTTCATGGAACAGCCTGGCTAGGATTGGTAGTAGCTCCTCTTGAAAGATTTGAAAGAATTCATTAGTAAATCCATCTGGGCCTGGGCTTTTCTTTTTGGGCAGATGTTTGATTACAGTTTCAATTTCCTCCATAGTGATGATGGTGTTTAGATATGCTAACTTAACTGTGGAAGGTTATAAGTGTCCAAGAATTTTTCCATTTCTAGGTTCTCATGTTCAGTAGCATTAAGTTTCTCAAAGTAGTCTCTGATTATCCTTTGGATCTCTGCAATATCTGTCGTGATCTCCCCCTTTTCATTTCTAGTATGGGTTATCAGGTTTCTCTCTCTCTTTGTGAGTTTTGTCAATGGTATATCAATCTTGTTTATTTTTTCAAAGAACCAACTTCAGCTTTTGTTGATCCTTCGGATATTTTTTCAGTTTTCCACTTCATTCAGTTCTGCTTTCAGCTTTGTTATTTCCTTCTGTCTCCATGTTTTTGGTTCCTTTTGTTGGTCATTTTTCTAATTTTATGAGCTGCATCATTAAGTTATTCAGGTATTCCTTCCTGATGTGTGCTTGTAAAGCTATAAATTTTCCTCTCAGGACAGCTTTTACTGTGTCCCATAGATTCTGGCAGTTTTTGTCTTCACTATCATTTGTTTTCAGGAATGTTTTGGTTTCCTCTTTGATTTCATCTCGGACCCACTGGTTGTACACTACCAGGCTGTTTAATTTCCAATTATTAAAGTTTTCTTCTATGTGGCTTTGTAGTTCACATCTAATTTCAAAGCCTTGTGGTCTGCAAATGCAGCCTGCAATATTTCTATCCTCTTGATTTTTTGGAGGTATGTTTTATTTGTCAGCATGTAGTCTATCCTGGAGAATGTCCCATCTACATTGAAGAAGAATGTGTATCCACGGTTTTTTTTTGTTGGAGTGTCTTATATATATCTACTACTCCTATTTCTTCCATTACTCTTTCCAGGGCTAGTTTTTTTTTTTTTTTTTTGGGATTCAGTCCTTTTGACTTATCAATTGTTCTAGGGCCGTGTTGAGGTATTCCACGGTTATTGTGTTATTATTGACGTCTCCTTTCAGATTTTTCAGTAATTGTGTTAGATAATTTGCTGGTCTCTCATTGGGTGCATATATGTTTAATAGTCTGATTTCTTCCTGTTGCACATACCCCTTGATAGTACATAGTGTCCGTCTTTGTCCCTTACAACTTTTCTGACTATAAAGTTGGTGTTAGCAGATATTAATATGGCCACCCAGCTTTTTTAAGGGTGTTGTTTCCTTGGATGATTTTCCTCCAGCCTTTGATTTTGAGTCTATATTTGTTTGGAATATTCAGATGTGTTTCTTGTAGGCAGCAGAAGGTTGGATTCACCTTTTTGACCCATGTTGCCACTCTTTGTCTTTTAATTGATGACGTTAGTCCATTGACATTGAGGGAGATATGATTGTCATAGGATTTAATATCATCTTTGTAGATAAGTTTGCTGTGTTTATTGGTCTCTCTTGTCTTAAGGTAGACCTGTCATTTTTTCCTTTTAGGCTGGTTTGTCATCTGTGAAGTTTCTGAGCTTTTGTTTATCCATGAAGCTATGTATCCTTCCTTCAAACCTGAACATGTGTCAGGCTGGGTGCAGTATTCTCAGTGAGGCATTCATTTCATTCAGTCTTGTCACAATATCCAACCAACTGTCTTCTGGCCTTGAGAGTTTCTTGTGACAAATCTGTTGTAAGTCTTAGTGATGCTCCTTTGAATGTAATTTCCCTTTTTGATCTTGCTGCTTTCAGTATTCTATCTCTATCTTTGGGATTTGTCATTGTAACAAGGATGTGTCTTGGGGTATTTTTCTTTGGGTCTCTTTTATCTGGTACTCTTCGAGCATGCAGGATTTGATTGCATGTAGTCTTTAACTCTGGGAGTATCTCTTTGATGATGTCTTTGACAATTGGAAGAATAGACCAAATAAACGTGAAGCAAACATGCATCTCAAAAATATCTTTATGGGATTTCACCAACTATCCATGCAAGGGTAAGGTTTCCACAGCGGACCTTTTGGTTAAAATTCCTTGGGGATATATAATTCCTAGTCATCTGCACTAGGAATATGACTTCTGGAAAGCCTTCTGCCTGTCCTCCTTATAGAAATATAGAATTTCCTATAAATGGTGTAATACACTATTGATTTGTTCCTCATAAGCAATTACTCTGCTTAAACAGCCTTCCAAAGTATTTTTCTTTTTTCTTTTCTTTTTTGTTTTTGTGGTTTTTGGGTCACACCCGACAGTGCTCAGGGGTTACTCCTGGCTCCATGCTCAGAAATTGCTCCTGGCAGGCACGGGGGACCATATGGGGCACCGGGATTCGAACTGATGACTTTTTGCATGAAAGGCAAACGCCTTACCTCCATGCTATCTCCCGGGCCCCCCAAAGAATTTTTCATTTTGCCTCCCAAGTTTTTTTTGTTCTGATTTTTGTTTGTATTCTTTTCATTTCTTCTCTCATATCCTCCTTTGTTTTATTGGCAGTCCATTCTAAGTATTTTCATTCTGAACTCCATTTCAGGAGCTATGTATATGATTACTACTGTTAGGGTCTGCAGGATTGAATGCAGTTATAGATCTTTCACCCATCAGGTGAATGCAAGATTTTTGCATTGACTTACTCTTGATCCTTTTGTAGTCTCAAGATTTTTTTTTCTATGCTAGTTTTTTACTGCCAGGGAAGTCTCAGGGAAGTTTATGTGAGACATTCTCTTGTGGTCAAATAGTAACTGCCACTTGTTCTGGTCTTTCCCTTGGGACCTAGTACTTCTGAGCATTTGTCTCAAATATTGAGGTCAAGACACAGGAATTATTGATCCTTTTATCTTTTCTCCCATATAATCTTTCTTACTCTGCAAACTGCTTGGACTGATATTAAAACAGCTACTCAGCTAAACAAAAAGTTAGTATTAGTAAATGGGAGTGATAGTAAAGTGGTTAGAGATTTTTGCCTTGTAAGTGGCCAACCTGGGTTCTACCCCCAATATCTCCCTCCCCCCAAACCAGTTGGAAGTGATCCCTAAGTGTAGCGCCATAAGTCACCCCTAAGAACTGCCAGGCGTAACCCCAAAACAAAGATGATCTTATCTTTAATTTTGGAGTTAACTGTGTTTCTTCTAAACAGAATATTATGTTGTCTTGATTTTATTTGACATTTTTTGACTTTAAATATTTATACTTTGAGTTTACTCACAAGTAGTGCATAAGGAAGGGGACTTAGGGTCATTCCTCTTGATATATGGTCAGCTGGGCAGAACTATTAATACTGGTGTCTGTGGATGCAGTGCTGCACAGGTCCTGCACTGGCAGGGCTTACGAGACCCATTTCAGTATTGATCAGAGCCTTAAGGACTGCACTTCCAATATTGGTGAGGGTGCTGAGGATTTGTCCACTCAGGGAAGGATGAGCACCTTTTCTTTTGTGTTCTTTTTTTGGTCCTGGTCTGTGACTTTCAATATATATATATATGTGTGTGTGTGTGTATGTATTATTATATTTTTTGTTGTTCTTTTTTGTTTTTCACTTCCACTCTTCTCTGCCTTCTCTACTTTTTTCTTCTTGGTCACTTTAGAATCTGTGTAGGGTTCTGGAATAGAAGGACAAGACCACACAACTGGAATGAAATTTAAAACTTTAATCTGTCTGCCAACAAGAATCCCAGCCTGGTCAGCCAAGGCTATCCCCCTAAGGAGATGAACCCCACCCAAGGTCAAGAGGAAGATGATATTGGGAAAGGATATAGGGAGGTTCCAGTCTTCTGATGTTCTTTAAAATGATTTGTTGTTGTCTAGGAATACCTTCCTACTGCTCCCTTGTCCTTCCCTGATAGGCTACCTGAAATGGCCAGGTAGCTTGGGGACAAGATCTATGGAAATAGGCTTGTGAAGACCTAGCATGGCTTATATCATTTGGTTCTTACAAAATGGTGTCTCTCCCTGCTGAGAACCTGTGGCCTTTACAAAATGGCGTTCCTCCTTGTTCAAAATTCAGGTCCCAACATCAGCACTCAGGAATTACTGCTGTGGTACTTAGAGTACTGCTAAGGGACATTGGGGATAGAGCCCTGTTTGGCTATGTGAAAGGCAAGTGCCCTAAAATTGTACTCTCTCTCTCCTGATATAGTTGTTTTACCTGCTCTCTGCATACATTTCTTCGAAAAAGAACTTAGTGATTATTTTGAGTGAGCAATATATATATATATGATGATTTTCTATGTACTCAAATACACAATAATCCTGCTCTATTCAACCATGTGATACATCTTTAGATCTGAAGAACTTTAAACATTTCTTGCATGGAAATATTTCTAATATCAGAATCTCTTTTTAGCTTTTGAGAACATCTTTCTTTTTAACTTTACAAGAAAAATTTCACTAGATACAGAATTCGTATTGTTTTATCTTATCTAGTACTTTAAATATTTACTTTTTGCATTATTTTAGAAGATATAATTGTGATTATTAAAATTGTAGGTATATGAAAAGTGATTAGATTGACAAAGCTTTTTTGTGCTCTCACTGATAAAAATTGAATAGCTATGTTCTACATGCAATTATAAAATACACTATAAATGTAATTATTCTTTCAATTTTAATATGTATATATTTTACATTTTTATGGCATGGAGGAGTGAATGGATCACATCTAGCTGTGTTCTGAGTTTACTCCTGACTATACCCAGGGATCACTCCTAATAGTACTTAGGGCCTTCCTGGGTTATATTTCAAAATTGTGTAGTTACAGGTGTCACATTTGGTTTGGGAGCACAGTAAACAAGCTCTGACATGTAATGCCTCTCAGCCCCTTTTTCTGTTTAATTTTGGGGATCCATTAATACCTGGCAGTAACAGAGAAAACCTGCAATGCCACGAATTGATTAAAGGTATGTGATGCTGCCCTTTGAACTTTATCCCCAGCCCCCATTCAATTACATGAAGACAAACCCTTTTCATTTTAGTTTAATATGAATTTTTACATTTATATTAATAAAAAGGTTTTGTTTTTATTATATTGACTTTGGAAAGAGTAATGTAATAATTGTTTTTGTCTCTGGCTGCTTTTAATGACTTTTTTGGTGGTGGGAGGACAGTGGTGTGCTCTTAAGTAGTGATCTGGGAGCTCAGGGTCACTCTCTGTGATGCTTGGTCAACTGGGTTAGTAGTTAAGTACTTGGGTCTAAAGAATTGATGTTGTGTGGGTCTCATGGGACTGGAGACCCTCAGAAATACCTCCAACACAAGGGAACTTGGAATCCTGCAAACAAGGCATCCATCCAGCTACTTTACAGCTCTATGGGCAGAATTTAAGATGGCTGACTCAAATTTCTCAGGCTTCACCTAGAGAGGCAATATATATAAACTAAATCTCTCCTGAGTACCCTGAAGGCAGACTGATTTCCACATTCCTAGTACCTCATCTGACTGACCCTTTATCAGAGATCAGAAGGTAGATAGTTTATTCCCTCTTGAATGGAGAATGATGCAAACCCCCACCGCCTCAGTCTGAGAGTCTCCTGACACATACTAAGGCTCAGCCCAAGAAGGGCTGAATCACAGCTTTGCATGCCCTAGAGTCATTCCACAACACTACAGGCTTTTCCAAAAGCAGTCAGGAGTAGCCCACTAAAGATAGTGCCACTAGAAAAGAAAAGGAAAAGCCACATAAAAAATGGCTACAAGGCACGACCGGCTCCGGTATCTCATAAGGTTCACCAAGCCAGCCAGGAGTATTTCTGAGCACAGAGCCAGGAGTAAACCCTGAGCATCACTAAGTGTGCCCCCCCAAGACTATGGTAGGGGTCAGGGTGATGGCCCCTACAGTGTACAGAATGTAGTGTGTTTGCCTTCCTTGCATATCATCAATCTGTGCTCCATCCTGGCAACCCTGAGCCCTATCAAAAGTGATTACTGAGTACAGACCAAAGAGTAAACCACAAGAACTATGGAGTGTTACCCACAAACAAACAAATCTATGATAAGAATGGGAAAGGGTTGGGGGTCAGGTGGTGGCGCTGGAGGTAAGGACCTGCCTTGCCTACGCTAGCCTAGGATGGATCACGCTTCGATCCCTGGTTCCCCATATGGTCCCCAAAGCCAGGAGTAACCCCTGAGCATCACTGGGTGTGACCCAAAAACCAAAAAAAAAAAAAAAAGAATGGGAAAGGGTTTTGTTCCATATATCAGATAGATAAATAAGACAAAATTAAAGAGAAGATATAGTGTTGCAAGTCAGCCCCTGAAGAAGTTGACTGATGGAGGGATGGAGGATGAGGTCTTTCCCCTCCAGCTCGGAGCACGAGTCTGCCACCCTGCTCAACCCAAGGTTCAGAGGTGAAGGCGGAGGGAAGAAATTCATTGCAGCACTATTTACCATAACAAGACTCTGGAAACAACCAAGATGCCCTTCAACAGACGAATGGCTAAAGAAACTGTGGTACATATACACAATGGAATATTATGCAGCTGTCAGGAGAGATGAAGTCATGAAATTTTCCTACACATGGATGTACATGGAATCTATCAGGCTGAGTAAATAAGTCAGAGAGAGAGAAAAACGCAGAATGGTATCACTCATCTATGGGTTTGAAGAAAAATGAAAGGCATTCCTGTAACAATAAACAATTTCAGACACAAAAGAGAAAAGAGCTGGAATCATAAAGCTCACCACAAAGAGTGATGAGCTTAGTTAGAGAAATAACTACATTTTGAACTGTCCTAAAAATGAGAACCTATGATTGAAATGGAGAGCCTGTCTAGAGTACAGGCTGGAGGTGGGTGGGAAGGAGGGAGATTTGGGACAATGGTGATGGGAACGTTGCACTGGTGATGGGTGGTGTTCTTTACAGGACTGAAACCCAAACACAATCATGTATGTAGTTAAGGTGTTAAATAAAATATATTTAAAAAAAAGAAATCCAACCGGCAGTCAAGCTTCCTAAGAAAACAGCTCTTTATTCCGTGAAGAGGCCAAAGCCCCAAAAGGCCTAGGAATAGGCCAGGAAGAAAAAGCCCCCCGCCTTCCACAGATGCTTGATTTTATGTATGAGTGAGTGTATGGCCATATTTTTTGTGAAGTCTGTATGTGTTGGTCTTGTTCAGTGTCTGTGTGTTTTGCATATTTTGTATATAGTTTCCTTTTTCCTAACTTTTTCTTCTCCAATTAAGTCTTCCTTATCCTTCCTTCTCTGTTCCTAGTACTTAACATTTAATTTTCAGGATTCCCTTCACATGTGCAACCATCTATTTTGCCTACAACTAAAAGTCTCCGTTTTTTTTAATATTTTATTTAAACACCTTGATTACATAAATGATTGTGTTTGGGTTTCAGTCATGTAAAAAACACCACCCATCACCAGTGCAACGTTCCCATCACCATTGTCCCAAATCTCCCTCCTCTCCAACCAACCCCCGCCAGGACTCTAGACAGGTTCTCTTTTTCTCTCATACGTTCTCATTTTTAGGACAGTTCAAACTGTAGTTATTTCTCTAACTAAACTCATCACTCTTTGTGGTGAGCTTTATGAGGTGAGCTGGAACTTCCAGCTCTTTTCTCTTTTGTGTCTGAAAATTATTATTATTGCAAGAATGTCTTTCATTTTTCTTAAAACCCATAGATGAGTGATACCATTCTGCGTTTTTCTCTCTCTCTCTCTCTGACTTATTTCATTCAGCATGATAGATTCCATGTACATCCATGTGTAGGAAAATTTCATGACTTCATCTCTTTTGACAGCTGCGTAATATTCCATTGTGTATATGTACCACAGTTTCTTTAGCCATTCGTCTGTTGAAGGGTCTTGGTTGTTTCCAGAGTCTTGCTATGGTAAATAGTGCTGCAATGAATATAGGTGTAAGGAAGGGGATTTTGTATTGTATTTTTGTGTTCCTAGGGTATATTCCTATGAGTGGTATAGCTGGATAGTATGGGAGCTCGATTTCCAGTTTCTGGAGGAATCTCCATATCTCTTTCTATAAAGGTTGAACTACACGGCATTCCCACCAGCAGTGGATAAGAGTTCCTTTCTCTCCACATCCCCGCCAACACTGTTTGTTCTCGTTCTTTGTGATGTGTGCCATTCTCTGTGGTGTGAGGTGGTACCTCATAGTTGTTTTGATTTGCATCTCCCTGATGATTAGTGATGGAAGCATTTTTTCATGTGTCTTTTGGTCATTTGTATTTTTTCTTTGTCAAAGTGTCTGTCCATTTCTCCCCATTTTTTGATGGGATTAGATTTTTTTCTTGTAAAGTTCTGTCAGCATCTTGTATATTTTGGAAATTAGCCCTTTATCTGATGGGTATTGGGTGAATAGTTTCTCCCAGTCAGTGGGAGGTTCTTGTATCCTGGGCGCTATTTCCTTTGAGGTGCAGAAGCTTCTCAGCTTAATATATTCCCATCTGTTAAGCTCTGCTTTCACCTGCTTGGAGAGTGCATGTTCCTCCTTGAATATGCTTGTAGTCTCAATGTACTGGAGTGTTTTGCCTACGTGTTGTTCTATGTATTTTATGGTTTCAGGTCTGATATCAAGTTCTTTCATCCATTTGGATTTCATCTTCGTACATGATTTTAGCTGGGGTTCTAAGTTCAATTTTTTTTTTTGGTTTTTGGGTCACACCCGGCAGTGCTCAGGGGTTACTCCTGGCTCCATGCTCAGAAATTGCTCCTGGCAGGCACGGGAGACCATATGGGGCACCGGGATTTGAACCGATGACCTTTTGCATGAAAGGCA
>PVKC010015937.1:0-21141 GCA_004027635.1 Crocidura indochinensis
TTTTTTTTTTACTTCTCCCATGACTTTGTTTCTATGTTTAATCAAAATAATAAAACCCTAAGGATAGAAGTATCATGTGGAGGTGTAGATGTACTCAAAAATAATTGGTACATTTGTAGAAATGTTTGGATCACTTTTGATGAAACTAGAGTGACTTTAAAGAAATATGCTATAATCCCTTTTTAAAAGATTCTATTGATTTACATTTACTCTGAAGTCAGAGTTGGAGCTATTTTATTCCTAAAGAGTAGAACATTGGATATTAAAAAAAAGAATTATGACAAACATCACAGATTTGTGTCACAAAATTCTTTACAAATTTGGTTCTTTATTTCTTGGAATCTCTACCAGAGCCTTACTAATTCTTAACAGGATATCTTATAAGCTTCCTTACGAGCTTTAACTAATGTGGATACAGCTAACCTGTATCATATGAGTCTGAACACCAAGGAAAATTTGAGCAAAGATTTTGGAGGTAAGCTTACCCACAGGTGGAGAATCAGGGACCTGACAGAATCAGGGACCTTAATGTCTACATGTATATAACGTATATACATATATGCATATATTCTTGAAGTTTCCTAAAATCAGACTTCATAGTGCCTACTATGAGTCACTGAGAAAGAATGTCAGCTATCCACCTCCATGAAGATAGGCATGATCATTATATTTTTTCATACTGCCATCTAAAATTTGATATGAAATGTTTCCTTTTCTTGAATACTAAGAGTCCTGAAAATCTTAGAATGAAACATGGTCATGAATTTGAACTTAGAAAACACCAGGAGGAGTGGAAAAGGGGCAGAGGCTAGCAGCTTGATGGAAGATGAAGAGATAGAACCAAGCGTCTGGTTATGGGATGATGAGAAGGCTGACAAGGCTGGAGCAGAGACCCCAGCCAGACTTTGCAGGTGGGGATTAAAGATGAGGATCTTTGTGCCATAACTTCAGAGAATACATTCCAGAGCATTAGAAGGAAAGGCCAAATCTCAGTGTCTTTCTTAATTTCTAATTAATCATATGTAGAACTCAAGGCACAAACTCATAGAAAAGGGCACTAGGGGAGATGGAGACATGTTATTAAGGTTATACATTGAAGAACAGTGTTGAAACTATTGCAGAAACATTAATTTTCTGGAGTGGCATGCCAAAGGCCAATATGAAAGCACCTAATTTGTTTTGCTAGGAGATAATGAGAGCTTGTCAGGAGACACATTAGAAGACAGAAAAGTTACCAAGGGTGTGTCGGTGCAGAGTCAACAGAATATGTTGATTTAAATTTAATATAGGATAGAAGCATAGGGCCCTTGGAAAATCTAATGTACTAAAATAGCTTTGAAAAGGAAAATAATTTTGAAGCAATGGATTAAGTTCTTGTTGGCTCTATACATTCACTGGTTGTAATTAGTCTAGTTTCTTTAAGGTTTCTTCATCAGTGAATAGTAAAGATAATGATTAAATGCTTGGGCTTGAAATTCATCCTTACCCAAAACCACTTGCATAAGTGTGTGTTTACCTCATGAACTTCAGTTATCTTATCTGTAAAAGGGTGGATCAGCTTCACAGAGTTGTTAGGAGAAATAACTGCATGCATAACATTTTCTGCATCCCTTCACTCAGTTGGAAACGTCAGAGAAAAAACTATACACATGCACTTTGCACATCTTTGGTCCTGGAATTCTGTTTGCAATGCAAGAATTTTAATTTTATTTGTACAGGTTATTTTCTCTTTCAGAAAAATGGATTTTTAAACCAGTTGTACCAGATTGTACAGATTGCCTTGTGTACTTTTGCAGAACTATTGCATTAACAGTCATCCTATTGTATACTTAAGGGCTTGGCTGCATCTAGACCAGAGAATTTTTGCTTTTAGGTGGGCTCTTTCAGTTCTGAGCTGCTAATTCATCAGTTCTCTTCATTGGAGTACCAACAAAGAAAGTGAATTGTAAATATACATTATTTTCATGCCTTTTTGGGAACAAGTTATCAGTCTCAGGCTCAATCCCTACTCTTTAGCTGTCCATCTGAAAACCAAAATATTTGCCCAAGTAGCTGGATTACATACATTGCTATTTACTTGAACATGGAATTATTGACTCCATTTTTATTGGTAAAAATAAAAATCCATTTTAGATACATTTTGATAGTCTAAAGGCATGTGCCAGTAGTTTTTGGTGTTTGTTGTTGTTATATTGGGGCCACACATGGCAGTGTTCAGGGATTACTTCTGGTTCCACTCTCAGAAATCCTGGCAGATGTGGGGGACTTTATGGGATGCCAGGGATTAAATGTAGTTTGGCTGCATGCAAGGCAAATGCCCCACCTGCTGTGCTATTGCTCTAGCTCTATGTGCCAGTAGTTATAAGAACAAAAATCTAAATGCTTTCTACTAACTAGTCATTTTTTCCTTCCAGAAAAACAATAGATGTTTATTGAGCTCTCTAAAGTATTGAAAATATTTGGACATAAATAGAATCAAATAAAGAAAGCATTCATAATGTTCAACTACAACAAATAAGAAGTTTTCTTTGTTTGGTGTGTGCCCAACCAAGGCTGAGGGAACCTGGGGACTCTCTTGGCATTTTCCAGATAACTGGGCAAGTGATTCAATGTAGTATTTCTAGGTACTTGTCAGGCCCTGCAGTTCTAGGTTTACTTAGGCCTCCTTGGCCGTGTTCTGAGACATTCAAGTGACATTCAGTGGTGCTTGGAGAACTTTGTGGTACTGGGTCAGCGGCAAGCTGTAATATGTCTGTATTAGCTCTACAATCCCATAGAATATTTTCATTTAGCTTATATATATATATATATATATATATATACACACACACACACACATTTTTAGTGCTTGCATTTTTTCAATAATTTAAGTAGGTATACTTCAATATTTAGCTTTTTACCACACACATCATATATTTTGCTTTAGAATCTTCCTAATTATCATCTAGTGACTAAATTAGATTGCTATAGGAGTGCCTCATGATTGATTTTATCATTTTTTTTCTGAAGTTAAGTTTGGCTGGTTTCTGAGCTGCTATGGAACTTTGATAGGATACTTGAAAGGGGGTCAATTCACACACATTTAGAGAGGAAATGGCTCTTTGTTCACATCATAGACTTGGTTTCAGAGAAGCCTGTATCCTGTGTGTTGAGTCAGTCACAAGGTTGTGTAGACCTTGTGTCTTGATAAACTTCTTATTCTTATGTAATTTTTATTAGGATCCCACTGCATTTACTTTTACTTATTTTTCGCAAGAGCAGGGGGTTGTTTCAGTTTTATTTTTAATTGAATCACTGTGAATTATAAAGTGACAGAGATTGATTTTCAGGTGCACATTGTTCAAATAACAATCCCTTTCTCAATGTTCTTTACTCTCCACTAATATCCCCAGTTCTTTTCTTAGCCCCCTCTGGTTTCTTCAGCAGGTACTCTTCCTCTCCCCAATTGACGTAGTGTTCCTTAACTCTCTACCCTCCCTGCTGACAAGTGGCAAGATTCTTGCTGAAAACCAATTCTCTTGGGCACTTGATGTTTCCCTGTAAAGCTTCTTTATATTCCACATGTGAAGAATTATTGAGTCTGCTACTCTCCATATAACTGATTTTATACAACATGATACTCTCCAGATCCATCCATGTTGTATCCCTCATGTACGTGCACCATTATTTCTTTTTTCAGCTATCAGTTCATGGGTATTGGGTCCTTTCCCCTTTTTACTATTGCACATAGAGCTGTGATAAATGTAGAGTGTAGTTGTCTTTTATGCATGGTGCTTTTCGGCTCTTGGGGCTATATTATCAGAAGTGGAATTGTTGAATCATATTGAGGATTACCCGTATAGTCTACAGAAAAACTGGGTCAGTTGATATTCCTATCAGCAGTGAATAAGGATCACTTTTCCCTACATCCTTACCAACACTGGTTTTTCTTTTTGTTGTGGTCTTGACATTGCATTATAACATATTTTCAGTTCTGTGCATCATTGAAAAATAGCATATGTATGTACTTGTTATTATTATAATATTATTATTTTCTTAATTATTGTAGATTTTCCTCTGAATCACAGTATGCTTATTGTTTATTGTCTCTTGGTTGCAGTATTTTATGTTTGGCTCTACATTAGTTTATATATTACTTTTTTACAGTAATGTTCATGTTTTTTTTGGTATATGAAGTCTCTGCAGCCCCATAACCACCAAACATTCATCACTGCTCATGTGTGACTTCTAATCTGTTCTACTTCTCCTTATCTTCAAAATATACTATCATTAGTCACTAGAAATTCAGCTCTGCCTTTCCTCCTATAATTGTGCCCTGTATTAGGAAATATCTTTCTCTTCTCCCCTTCCATAATGATAAGCACTAATTGATTTAACAGAATGAAAGTTACTATTTGTCTTAATTCTTCTGTTTCTATTTGTTTCTTTATGCTACATGAGTTTTTTTTGTAACCATTGATATAAAAAAGGTCAGTGTTATTCATTTGTTATATTTAAAGTTAGAGCTTCTTATTTCAAGGATAGGAACAATAGAAAGGATGAGCAACAAAGGAAATTATGATATCTTAACTCAAAGAAATATTGACTGTTATTTGGGGTGGCAGTTCTCATTGCTGTCTGGGTGGTGAAAAGAAATACCAATTTGTATGTATTAAGCATTGGATAACTTGGGAGTGTTTTATGCTTGGAGAAATTAGAGTTCACATTGAAATGATTTCTGCTTTGCAAAACCCAAAACATTTTAAGAATGGTTTCCTTCTTAAGTTTATGCCTCTGGGCATTTCAAGCAATATTTTCTTTTTAAAATTTTTATTTATTTATTTATTTATTTATTTATTTTGTTTGTTTGTTTTTCGGGCCACATAGGCATCACTCAAAGGTTACTTCTGACTATATGTTCAGAAATCATTCCTGGAAGGTTCAAGGGACCATATGGATGCCAGGAATTGAACCCGGGTTAGCTGTGTGCAAGGCAAATACCTTACCTGCTGTGCTATCACTCTGGCCCCCACCTATTTTTATTCATCTTGTTTTATAAGTGATTTCTTATAACCATGGAGCATCTTTGAACCTGGAAATTTTGTCTTTTATTTAATTATTTTCTAGTCTAATATGAGGCCAGTGTAAAAATTTAAATTGTACTCAGACATTCACAGGGTTTGTGCTAATTGAATTAAATTATTTTATTGTTTCTAGGTTGCATGCATTTTTATTTTGCTTTCTATGTTTGATTGTGTATTAATAACCCTGAAATTTTACCTTTATGATCATGTGTTAGTGAGAATACAATTTATAAACAGTTTATGAACCCTAATTCATTAAATTTTTGCACTATGACTTACAGTTTTTGAGTTGGAGTACCTTACATCATAAGGATTCATATGTTCCTACATATGTGGGAGACTGGGGGACTCTGGGCCAATCCCAGCAGTACTCAGTGGTTACTCCTAACTCTACACTCAGGAATTATTCCTGGTGGGCCCTGGTGAACACATGGGGTGCTAGGGATCCAACCTGAATCTGTCCCAGGCAAAGCAAATGCCTTATTTTTAAAATAAAATGTTGCTTATAGATTGCATTCATTGACGTAGACTCCATATACAATAAAACCACTAACCGAATTATGAGGAAAATATATAAAAAATGTTCCCATTATTCTCACATAGATGCAAATTACAGTAGCAGTGAGTATCATAAAGTGGTGGTGTTCAGTTATTATTTTAGAGATGACCTAATTGAAATTTCTAGGGCTATGCTTTTCTCTTCCTTTTATGGATGTGTGGTAGACTTGATGGCATGAAGATAAACAATAGATGGAAAGTTCAGGATTGCAAATCACTGGACTTAGAAGGACTTTTTCATGTTAAAATTTTGAAAACATTTACCAGGCTTTTGAAGAATCTTGTTTTGTATGTTTTATTATCGCTAGGTCACATTCTTATAAAGTTTATGAGATGTTGTTATTCCTAGCTAGAGTTTTACTCTGTGTGATGTCTTGTGTATAACCTTACAGGAATTAAAAGTTCCCACACTGAGTTTTTTGGCCTGTGGAAGTCTAAGGGGATTCATTAACAAAACATCTAAACTACAGTGGATTCTGAATGTCTCGTTACTTTATAAAATGTTAACATTGCACTTTTTCACGACACCACTGGATACTATATTTTGAATGAAGTATATCATTTTTCTATTAATAATTGTAACTGTTATATTTATTGTCTGCATTGTCACAGATGCTCTATTTTAGAATTGCCATTTTTAAATGGTTAATTTTAAAGAAAACTTCCATTTCTAAATGCATGGGAGAAGAAATTCAATTATGTACATTGACTTGTTTGGGAAATCATCACTTGAGAGTCCAAGACTACGAAATATAAACTGAACATAATACTCTAAAGCAGGTGAATTATTTTGAAAATTAAAATATTTTTAGAAAGTATTATATCCTTGTTCCATCTTCATCTTCTTTTACTTTACAAATAAGTGAATGTCATAGGAGAAGGATGGATTTAATCTTTTTCTTCATTGAAGGCACATGAATGTAAAGGCCCATTTAAGGTATATAGTCTTCTTTTGGTCATAATGACTAAAGATATGGGGGAAGATAGAAAGACACAGTACACTAGGTAGTACTAGTGTACTACCTATTTATATAGGTATATTTATACCTATATAATATATAGGTATTATATATTATATAATATATATTATATATGTAATATAATATATACCATATTTATATATCATGCTGTATGGTCTCTCAAACTCACCAAGAATAGTGATTCCTGAGTGCAGAGCCAGGAGTAAACCCTGAGCACCTCCAGGTGTGCCATTCTCCAATAACAACAACAAGATCCCATGAACTTATCTTGAGCACTTTTTCATCATTTTCCTGTTTTCCTTTTCTTTTTCTTCTTCTTTTTTTTTGCTTTGGAGCTACACCCAGCAGTGCTGATAGTACTATGCCTTGTTTAGAACTCTGATGGTGCTCTGTGGATAATATGTGGTACCAGGGATTTGAACTAGGGTTGCAAGGATGCAAGACAAGAGTCTTAACTCCTATGCTAACTCTTAGTCCCAAGGACATGCTTTTTTAAAAAAATGCAATTAACATAGGACCAGACAGATAGCACAGAGGGTAAGTCACTTGCATGCAGCCAACAAAGGTTTAATCTTCAATAGTATATGGTCTCCTGAGCACTAAGCCAAGAGTAATCCATGAGCAGAACTCAGATGTGACTCTGATACCCTTCAAAATGTATGATTGAAAAGGTTATTTTGAAGCTGGAGAGATTTCAAGTGATAGGGCATTTTGCCTTGCACGTATTCAATCCAGGATGGTTGGTAGTTTGAATCCCAGCATCCCATATGGTCCCCCATGCCTGCTAGGAGCAATTTCTGAGTGCAGAGCCAGGAGTAACCCCTGAGCACCATCAGGTGTGATCCCAAAACAGAAACAAACATTTAAAAAATTATTTGTTACTTCAAAGATGAATAATATATACAAAATGAATTGGTTCACTATTGATCCTACATATATAACAACTGCAACTGCAATTGGAATTAAAGTGTAAGTATTTAAAAATTTTTTTTAACTTTCCACTGTCACTCTCTGTAGATTGCAGTATTAGATTCTCCTGTCTGTGTAGATAGCTTATTAGTAGGGTCATCTGCACCCACATCCTTGAAGTTTCTGCTTACCATTCTCTGCTCATGGCTGCTGTGTTTACAATAAAATATGGTCAAGACACAATCCCAGGATGCCCAAGGGAATTCCCCACTGCCAAATGTCTGTTTTCCATTTCCTGGTGTGTACCGGCAGCCTCAGCTTCTCTGATGCTTGGGCTCAATTACCTTGTCAGGATAATGAGTCCTAATCTTGCTTGTTGGTCAGTTGGCACCCCCAAATCCCAAGTGCTCAGGCATCACTTATAGTCTAAACTTTAATGTCTTCTGGTTGAAGCTCTATTTCTTTTTCAATCAATTTCACTTGATGCTGATTCTGGAGCGTGTGGGGGGTAGGTGAGTTGAGAAGCACAGATTTCCCAGTGGGTTCCTATGGGTGAGGGTCTGAGGGCCATTTTTGCTTTGCTCTTTTGGGTTCTTTGGGTTTGTTTTTATTTGGAGGCCACACCTGGGCAGTGCTTAGGACTTATATTTAACTGTGCCCGAAGATCACTCCTGGCAGTGCATTGTCCATGATTGGACAGTGGAGGGCTTGTTTATAAAGCAAGTGTCTTCACCCTGTACAGTATCTCTGGCCCTCCTCCCTTTTTTTAATTTTTTTTTTGGATTTTTAAAATGGCATTAGTGTACAATAAACCTTTAAGAATGTGTTAAAATTTTAGAAGTTTTCCTTTTCCCCAGTTTTAAGGAGCCTCCTTTCCTCTTTGTCTCTGCCAGAAATGAAATATTCCTGTGTCTGTCTTTTGAGAGGCTTGTTACTAGCTGCAATTTAGTCACTTAACAGCATCATTTCTCGGGATTTAGGAAAAATGATTATTTTGTCAATACATGTCATTTTAAAAAACACAGTTGTGATGTGAGTAATATTCTGTTCCAGCTTTTCACATACTATCTAGAAAGAGAACTATCCAAATAAATCGTTTTTCTATCTTCCCTGGCAGGAGAGGGAGCGTAGTCGATTAGGTGGGGAATCTGGATCACATTTGAGGGCCTCCTTCTCTGTGATTGATCTTGAAAGCTAAGAAGTCAGTCTGCAGTTGTGACAGCTACATAGGTCATTCCTCTGTATATACTTGGAGACCTGGAAATTGACCATTAGGTGAGTCACCCAGGCTTACTGGCCCAACTGAGATAAACCTGGGCCAGGACTCAATTTATTATGCTCACCATGATGGTCCCAATCTAGCAGGAGGCCCATGAGAAAACATTGATTTTCCAGTATCAGTATCAACTCCGAGGGTGTTTGCAATAGTACTCAGAATGCCCGAGGAGTGTTATTAATGAAAATTGTCATAGGTCTCCTGTGAAGGAACTGAGCAATCATTTGTACCAATTATTTTTTTCATGGCTGCTTTACAAGGACACTGGAAACTTAGTTTCTTTTCTTATAGTCTCTAGTTCTTAAAGATGGATTAAATCCAGTTCAGAATATCAGGGGGGAGAGATAACATTTTTATCTCCATTCTCTGTGACCATTCTCTGTCTTCCAGTTTTCATAATACATTTTATTGTTTGCTTTGAACACTACCTGTGGTTAGCTGCCCATCTTTTTTGGGGGGAGGGGTTTGGGTTGCCATATTCTGCAGATGATCTAATAACTTTCTGAGTTATGAGATCTTGGGTTCTACGTATAGCTTTGACGTGCTCTGTGATAATTGTCTCCATCTGGCTTATTGAATGCTCTCCTATGCTCTCTACCTCAGGGGAGACAAAAGGGAGAGATTTTTGTATAACTATTCCTGTTAGTAAATCCAGTTTGTCATACTCTCTTCTGCTATAAGTTTTGGTCCTTAGAGGATTATTTCTTTTTATTTGTTTTTGGACCATACCAAGCAATACTTTGTTCTAGGATAACTAACTCATGCTGGTTGAGAGGGGACTGTTTATTGAAGTATTGAACCTGGATCAGTCTCCTGTAATGATCCCTCTACTATCTCATCATTTAGATCATTTCAGTTTTTGTTATTTTTATGGGTTTTTGTTTGTTTATTTTTGGGTCACACCTAGTGGTGCTGAGGTCTTAATCCATTCTCTGCCTCGGGCATCACTCTTAGTAGATTGAGGGACTCTATAGAGTGCTGGGTATCAAATCTCGGTTGATGGGGCCGGGCGGTGGCGCTGGAGGTAAGGTGCCTGCGCTAACCTAGGACGGACCGCGGTTCGATCCCCCGGTTCCCCATATGGTCCCCCGTGCTTGCCAGGAGCGACTTCTGAGCGAATAGCCAGGAGTAACCCCTGAGCGTCACCGGGTGTGGCCCAAAAACAAAACAAACAAACAAAAAAAAACAACTCGGCTGGTGATATTAAAAACATATTCCCCTATCCTCTGTACTTTGATTCTGGTCACACCAGTGTGCTTTTGTATTCTCTGTAACCTATATAAAGTCAGGGCCCTTTGCGAGTATAGTCACTGATAACTTTTCTGGTTTAGAGCAACCTAGTGTTCAAGTGCAGTTGTATTGACACTTCTAGACCTACTGATATGTCCATTTTTCTTTCATTTAAGGTAGGTCACTACCTTTTTTTAAAGCATGTTTGTAGCATCTTCCACTGGGCTTTCAAGAATGTTCAATTGTGAATCCCAGGATTTTTACTAAGCAAATAAATCATCTTAAATAACTTAATGTTCCACTATTAGAATTGAGTTCTTTAGTATTTCTTGTCATCCACTGTAAATTAATTAATTAGGTTCTAGCTTTTTGTATTTTTTTCTGCTTAATTCAACCTGGTCATTTCATGTTGTAATTTATTCGCAGGTTTATGCCAAAAATGGAAGAAGAGGTAGATCTTGGGGGGAGTGTATGTAGTCATTCAGGAAAGATCTATGCTGTCATATTTAAATATACTTCTAAATAGGAGGGCGTATATCACTTCTGCATGCTCAGAAGTTTTGAAGACGCTTGGAAGTTAAATTTTTTTGATTGTTTTAACTGAAATTTTGTCATTCTTCTTTCCAGGAATTAGGGCACCATTACTTCCCAAATAGAAACTGACCTTAGCATTGTTGAGATTAGAAGAATGGTCCTTCCTTAACACTTGATAAATCTTAGGATTTTGGACCTTCAATTTATTCTGTACTTATCTTTGTCTTGAATATTTTCTTAAAACCTTAGCCTGTTATTCTGAATAATTGCCCTCAGCCTTAGGTTAACATCTAATAAGCATTAATGGAATAAACAAGCTGTTATGTAATTTGCTTTCCATAATACACAATGATTTCACAAAAAAATTCTACCATGTCATAATAGCATTTCCTTTTCATAGCCTGCCAGCACCTTAGGAAAAATCATTCTATTACCACATGTAAAAGACTGTGTTGTATTTGTGACCAGTGATGGGCTCTTTTTGTGAGCCAGAATTTCTCCATTGCAAAAACCTCTTCTTAGTGCCTACTACACCTGCAAATATTGTCACTAACTTTCATAAGTTGGCTTGCTTGAGATATCAGTTCTGCAATAAAATATAGTGCATAGAAGTTTCTTGAATAGAATTTTTTGAATCACTGTATTGTGAAAGGAAGAGAAAGAAGCATTGGGCAGAAGAAACTGGATTGCTAAATAGTCTCAATGACACTTATACTGGGATGAACTATAAGAGATTTGTCCCAAATTGGAGTTAGACGTTTTTATCCTGATGCATCTTCCTCTACTAACCTTTGGATGTTGGTCATCTACTGGAGGGAATTAATTAGTCAAAAAAAGAGGTAGGGTCTGGAAAATCCATCTGAGCAGCTTTTAAAAGTACCAAATAAATGACTACAGAAATGACACCTCTCTCTTCTCTCACGGTATTCATAGGGCTTGTGGATTTGGGATAAATGCCGATTGTATTATATAGAAAAAAAGCTAGAAGCCAGAGTGGCACCCCAGGGCCCCAGGGTCAGAAAGCATGTGCTCTTTGTATGTTCACAACCCTGCTCCAATCCTCGACCTACTTCATTCTTCCTGCCCCATATCATTGAATATAATTGAAAAAGTTCTTGAGCACCGATGCATGTGATCCTAGAGATTCCAGAGCACTGGTAGGAGTGGTTCCAGGCACCTCTGAGAACTGCTTTTAGGGGAAATCCTCATAAAATTATGGAAACATAACACCCTGGCCAAACACCTTCAAGAATAATTTCTACCAGTTATTTAAGGACTGAATTAAGATTAATTAAATTAAAGATGAATTAACTATTAAGATACAAAATGCCTGAATGACTAAAAAGGAGCAAGGGGGTAGGGCTTGGTATTCTAGAGGCAGTTGGGGAAACATGGATTAAACCAGAATTATTTCCACACCTTAAGTCATATCCACACCCCTCAATTCTGGTCTTCTGTAGCTTATTCTAAAGTTAGACAATGAATAAAAGAACAGAATATTATGACTCAGTCTCTTCTTTATTTTTTTGGGGGGGGGTCACACCCGGCAGTGCTCAGGGGTTACTCCTGGCTCCATGCTCAGAAATTGCTCCTGGCAGGCACGGGGGACCATATGGGGCACCGGGATTTGAACCGATGACCTTTTGCATGAAAGGCAAACGCCTTACCTCCATGCTATCTCCCGGGCCCCAACTCAGTCTCTTCTATAGATAAAAATAGGTACATAAATAATTAAAAGCTGCAACACTTTAGACAAAGACCAGTGATAGGTAAATAAGAAAAGACCTCTCTATAAAAAAGTGTTAAATAAACTGGGGCAATAGCACAGTGGTAGGGCATTTGGACGGAGTTGGGTTCTGTTACTGGCATCCCATATGGTCCCCTGAGCCTACTAGGAATAATTTCAAATGAAGAACCAGGAGTAGTAACTCCTGAGCTCTGCTGGTTGTGGCCCAAAAAAGAACAGAATAAAACTAAAAATAAAAAAATGTTAAATGTGTGTTGTGTCAGTTTTGAATTTGTATTTCTAAGTTTGTGTATAACAAACAAACAAAAAAGTATACACTTATACATTGGAAGTGAAAACGAAGGGAATTTATTACTTCACAGCATAGGACAATGTCTGCATTAGAAATGTAAAAGGTTTTTAGAAGTGAGAGAAAGATTTAACATACCCAATCAGTACAAAATAAAAACTTAAAATTTCTTACGTGCAAGAATGGCTTAAAATATAATTCATAGCATTAGTATTTAGGTCTCCAAATATAAGGTACAAAGTGACAGTGAATTAGGGCTATTCCCAGCCTAGGTCTCCAAATATTAAAGCTTATCTAGAAATAAACTCAAGAAGTTGCTTAAAAAACTTAAAAATATATACCTTTATGGAAAGTTGTCAATAAAATTCAAATAAGATGAGATATGACCATGAGTCATAATGAATTTAGGTTAGAGTTTTTTTTACCTTTTTGGGCCACACTCGGCCACACTCAGGTGTTACTCCTGGCTATGCACTCAGAAATCGCTCCTGGCTTGAGGGGCCGTATGGGATGCTGGGGGATCAAACTGAGGTCTGTCCTTGGTTGGCACATGCATGACAAATGCCCTACTGCTTGTGCCACTGCTCAATCATTCAAGCTAGAGATTTTTAAAGTGAATTTTCTGGTAAAAAAGTTATTTATTTAATAATAATAATTGCTAAATTGTGATTTCATGTTCTTTTTCTGTTTTGTTTTTGTTTTTGTTTTTGGATCACACCCGGCAGCACTCAGGGGTTACATCTAGCTCCACGCTCAGAAATCGCCCCTTGCAGGCACAGGGGACTATATGGGATGCTGGGATTCGAACCACCATCCCTTCTGCATGAAAGGCAAATGCCTTACCTCCATGCTATTTCTCCAGTCGCAATTTCATGTATTTTTTAAAATAATATCTCCAGCCTAGGTTTGTGAAAGTAAATCAATTGATTTCTATGAATTATATATACAGACTCAATTGTTTTTGTATTATTATAAATTAATTGTTTAACATATTTTTATTTTTGCACTTAATCATTTATTAATTTATTTACTGGTACTTAAATTGGGCAGTGTAGCATATTCATTTGTTCTTGAATTTGTTCACATTAAACTTGCAACCTCATTGTTTTCTGCTATTATAAGTAAATCAGACTGTTCTGATCAGTTTCCTACCTTAGACTTAGAATCAATGTTCTTTTTTTTCCTCCAAAGAACACTGTTTTCTTTGGAGGAAGTTTTCTGAGTTATAGACATATATATTGCCAGAATACTTGCTATTCACTTTTGTCCTGGTATTTTTATTGGCTAGATATAGGAAATATATGTCTATATTATTTTACTACAAAATAGTTATCATAATTTAAAAGTATATACTATGTAACTTCTGTTTTGTGTTTGTTTTGTATCACAATGTTAGATGGAATTTAAAAAGAAGATAGAATCCCATTCCTAGGGATTAGCAGTGCAGCACAGAATTGACCATTATGAATAATATTATATTATATAGTTAAAAGTTGCTGAGAGATAATATTTTATTTTGTTTTGAGACATCACCCAGTGGTGCTTCCAGCTGTTCCCAGCTCTGTTGCACAGGGGTCAATCCTCCTGGTGACCAGTGGAACAGGGATACCATATGCTGCTGGGATTAGAACCCAAGTCTTCAGCATGCAAACTATGTTCTCAGCCCATTGAGTTATTTTTCTGACATCCTAAGAGATATTTTATTTTATTTTGTTTGGGGAAGGGACACACTTACTTAGAGCTTACTCCTGTCTACCAAGGGTCTATCATAGTTGTAGTGATGGATCTGCTGTCAGAATCATATGCCATTCTGGTGATTTAAATGAGGTGGGTCATTCTCAAGGAAAGCATTTATTCCTGCACTCTCACCACCTCCTAAAATAGATTGTATATCTCACTACAGGCAAAACAAAATTTTACTTATAGATAGAAGTGATGGGTATGTTAACCAACCTAATTAGTATAACCAGCTTGCATTGTATGCAATTATAAAATCACTATATTATACAATTAAACTTAGACAATGTTTAATGTTAATTTTATATCAGTAAACCCAGCAAAAAAATATTTACCACTTCAGAGAAGTTTTTTAGCATTCAGTGAAAATTCTAAGTAAATGATTTTTTTGTAAGTTAACATTAAAATTTATAGGAGGTTTAGGAATTCGAGGGTCATTTTGCTTTTATTAAGGGGTCCACACATGGCAGTTTTCAGAATTTATTCCTGGTTCTGTATTAGGGATCAATATGAGACCGTATGGGGTGCCAGTGATTGAACCTGGGTCAGCTATGTGCAAGGCATGCATTTGCCCCACTGTACTATCACTCTGGCCCCATTGAGTGTCATTTTGAATCATCGCAAGGAATATTAAAAGTACATTTTACTGGCAGCTAGTCACATCACTCTGGCAACTATTCATAGAGAATCTGGTTTCCTAGTTCTTTAACTTTAAGTATAACTAATTCTGAATATTTTTGAATGATAGTTTCCATCATTATAAAGAGATGAATACTGATTCACTTCTTTTTTTCTGGAAGCAAGTCCTTAGGTTTCCTATTTCACCAAAGACAAATAATTAAGTTCAAGGAAATAAATGGATTTTAAATGTTTTGTAGTTCTGATAAAATCTAAGTATTTTTTCTTTAGAAAATTAATCCTCACTAACACTATAGAGAAATTAGAATTTAATAACCAAGTTTCCATTTTATTTCTATTAGCTAGAACTCACAATGTTCTAAATATTTAAACATTTTCAATATAATTAAGGATGGTTTGCTGATATATACAAAGATTCTATTACCTCATATGCCTATATTTATTTTTCTATTTCCACATTTTCCTAATACTTTATAATTGCCAATAAGTCTAGAAGCTTTACTGGCAGATTACTCCCTAACATTAGTATTGTAGCTAGATAATAATCATTCTGGTGGTTTTTGCCCTTCTAATATGTAAGTTGTATTGAACTCCATTTTCCCTTAGTAAGTGATTTCTTTCATAGAGTGCTTCTACAATTCAAGAGAGCCTATCATTTCTCTATGCCAGTGCAGGTAAGATTCCTGCTTTTGTAAATTAGGAAAGAAAGGAAGAATCTCATCTTTCATTTTCCAGTGATTCCTACGATTCAAATGGGTTAGTCAACAGCATGACCTATAATACAAAATTTAAACTGACTGCTTCTTACAGAGAATCTTGTATCTAACAAATGGTTTAAAGTCAGAGCAATAAGGAATTATAAGTATGAGGGGGCAACACCCAACCACACACAGACATGTGTGTGCTCAGAAATCACATTTAGCAGACTCAAAGGAAATATATGGGATGCTTGGGATTGAACCCAGGTCAGCCACATGCAAGGGAATCCCTTACCAGCTGTGCTAGCTCTCTGGCTTGGGATCTTATACTTTATAAAATGTGAATTCCAGGGACCAAAGTGTATGGGGTAAGGTATTTGTTTTGCATACGTCCAATCCTGGCTTGAATCCCTGGCACCACATGTTTCTGGGTGATGGTGAAACATACCTGAGCATGGTGCCAGGAGGAATCTGTGCTGAGCACCATCTAAATAAAAGTGTGAAATTAATATAAGCACATGGACAGTGTGAAATTAATATCCTAAATTATCTGAATCATATGAGATAATGGCCATGAGGGTGCTATTTTGTCTCTGTAGAGATCATATATTCACTGCTTTGGGGGGACTACTAAGGCTAGAATCTTGATGACAGCAATGATGGGAGGGAGTCTGATGGTGTCAGGGACTGACTAACTCCACCTCAATCCTTCTTGGTCCTTTCTCTGTTCCTCTTTCAGCCCTATCACAGGCTAAAGATGTCTGCTGATGTTCAGTACCATTCTATTAATATTATTTTGCTACTGACACTGAAGTTTTTTGTTTTTGTTTGTTTGTTTGTTTGTTTTTTGGGTCACACCCGGCAGTGCTCAGGGTTTACTCCTGGCTCCACGCTCAGAAATTGCTCCTGGCAGGCACGGGGGACCATATGGGGCACCTGGATTCGATCCGATGACCTTTTGCATGAAAGGCAAACGCCTTACCTCCATGCTATCTCCCGGGCCCCGACACTGAAGTTTTTGAAGGTTTGTAGCATCAAAACTAATGTTGAGGACTCAGAGTTGATAGTACCGTAGGTAGGGTGTGTTTGCCTTGCATGCAGCTGAACTGAATTTAATCTGCAGCATTCCAGTCTTCTGAGCCTGCTAGGAGAGATACCCGAGCAGTCAGGAGTAAGCCTTCAGCACCCCTAAATGTGCCCCCTCATCCCCAGTTCAACCAAATAATCAACAAATACACAAGAGCCAAAAAACAAAAAACCTAAAAAATTATTGTTGGCTGGAATATTTTACTTCCTTCCCCTCCACCCTTGATTTTGATGTAATTAAACTTCTAATTATCCCTCCAATTGTTTAAGGCTGCTGAGACTTATAGAAATACAATTCAGTACGTGGAGTCTAGTTTTAGGATTTCAATGAATTTTTCACTTTATAGTTTCTACTACTGAGCACATGTTTTGCTGGTTGTGCATAGGAAATATTAACTAAGGAGAAAAGACTCCAGCATTGACTTCTGGCCAAGAGGAAATCTTTTACAAAGATTGAATAATAACCATAAAGTTGGAATGCTACAGCTTATCATAAAATTAGACTAAATAAAAAAGGAAAAAAGCAAAGAGAAAAGATCCTTCTTTTTGTGACAATTTGTGGCCAGTTGAGCAGTAAACATAGCTAGAGTATAAACAATGGCATATATACATGGACACCCTTTCTTCCAGGAAGTCAGAAAGATTTACTCTAAGAGCTGGAATCAATATTTAGAAAATAAATGAACTTCATTTAAAAAAATAACGTATCATGATTGACTTCTATACTGGTCACAAAGGTAAACAGACCTAAGGGAAGAAATAAACAAGTGTTTGCTCTATCATTATATAATGAATCTCATGGGAAATACAACTAAATGAGGTTTTAAAGTGGTTGATTTTATATGTTCTTAATTTTTTAGAGTAAGGACAGTTTTTTCTTAAATCATGAACAACAATAATCTTACTGAAGAATATATTAGTTTGTACATGTACAAAATTCAGTCTATGTACATTTCTTACTTCAATTTCTTTTCTGTGAGCATTTTTACTTTAGAGACCAAAAATTCAAAATGATTATTTGTGGTATGGATGATATTTTAAAAATGTCTGGAGCAATCCTATCCATGGGCATTGTGGGCTATAAATGCAGATTGGAATAGTATTTCAATGGATCTTTTGTTATGAGAATTTTTTTGGACTTAGAAAGATGTTTATTTGAAAACAGCATTCAATTATATCCATAATGTAAAATTATATTTTTAAGAGACCAAAAAAACTGAAATGACAGCTTGTGTTCTATTGTAAATCTTCTGCTCAATTTAAATTTATCTTGAAACTCATTAATTTCCTAAAAATGATTTCATCATTAACTACATCCATAATCCGCATGAATCTTTCTGATTCTGGCATTGTGTGTATGTACTTAAATGTGTTTATGTAAATATATGTGCACAATTGATTTGGAGTTTATGTTAAACATTTGATTGTGTATCTGGATTATGCTTTTTTAATTTGGTAAATAATTGAAGAAAAATGTTTAATTTGGCAGTAGTTTTGTGCTTTTTGAAGGAACCTCTAATTTGGAGTATTTTTGCAAAGCATTTCTTTTAATAATGACGCAAGCTGTATTTACTTTTTTTTTTTTTTTTTTTTGTCATACCCAGCAGTACTCAGGGACACTCTGGTACGGCATTCTGGGATCATTCCTGGCAGTGCTCTGGAGACTATTGCAGGTGCCAGAGATTGAACACCAGGTTAACATCATGCATGGAAAATTCTTATCCACTGTACTGCCCTGGTCTCCAAGTTCCTGAATTTTATGTTAGATCTACTTGGAAGTTTTTGAGAAATCTTCATACTATTTTCCACAGATCTGAGCCAATTTACAATTTCAGCGACAGAATGAATGTTCCTTTTGCCTGACATACCACCAGTATTTTTATTACTGATCTTTTACCTATAAGCCCTGGCCAAAGGTGGAGGTAATATCTCTCTATGGTTTTGAGCTACTTTTCCCTGATGGCAAGTGATGATTTTTTTCCTTTTTTTTTTGTTTTTGGACCACACCCAATGCCACTCAGGGGTTACTACTGGCTATGCGCTCAGAAATAGCTCCTGGCTTGGGGGACCATATGGCATGCTGGAATTCAAGCCATGTGGGTCTGCTGTGTACAAGGCAAATGCCCTGCCATTGCTCTATATTTTATATTATATTTTCATGTGTCTAGTTCTGTGAGTTTCATTTTATATTTTTAGAAAAGTCTGTTAAGCCTTTCCTTACATCTTTTGAGGGGTTATCTGCTTTGTTGTTGGTGGTGGTCTTTGTGCTTCACAGTGATTTGTGGATCTTGTATTAGCCCTTGGTTATTTTTGAATGTTCATTTCCTCCACTAAAATATTTATTTTGTTTTATTCATCCTTCCACAATGCAGAAGTTTTCCAGTCTTGGTTTTGGTTATTGCTGCCAGTGGAGTTGGATCTCTGAAGCCTCCTCTGAAGCTAATATCATGGAATGTTTTGCATATGTCTTGATAAGCTCTATATCATATCATGTTTTATGATATTGATTCTAAAATCTAAATATTGCATTCACTTTCAGTTAACTTTGTGCATGGTATAAATGATTCCTTTTATTTTATTTTATTTTACTATTTTACTTTTTGTATTTTTTTGATGTCAGACTCGGTGGTAGCACTCTGGGGTTACTTCTGGCAGGTCTGGAAACCATATAGGATGCCGGGATTCAAACCACCATCTGTCTTGGTTTGGCTGTTGCAAGGCAAATGCCCTACAGTTGTCCTATCTCTGGCCTCATGATTTATATATTTATTTATTTTCTGTTTTTAAATATTTTTATTTCAAGCACCATGGTTACAAGGTTGTTCATAAACTGTCCCCCCACACACACACATGTAAAGTTGTTCATGGTTTCTAAATTGAAATAATAAAAAGTGGATTGAAGAAGTATACAGAAAAGTTGATTCATTTTATTTTTATAAAGTATTTTAAGAAAGGTATTTTATGGACTGATTTCTTATGAACAAGCATTTAAAAACTGGACACTAAAGTAACTGGACTGTAAATTGTTTTGCTATAAGAACAATGCAACATCAAAAATAGCTTATCCTCATCTATTCTTAAGGAATCATTATGTGAATCTATATAAAACATATTTGAAGTATTTCTTTGATTGAGAGCTTTATATTTTTACTGATTGCTTTTATAACTTGCTTCTTGGATAAATTTTCATGTGAATAATTTTGCTAATAATAATTCTCATTACATAAAATCACTGCAAAATTATTTTTTGTAATGTAGCAGTCTCTCTTTCTCTCTCTCTCTTTCTCTCCACACACACATAAAGAATGTTTTCAAGATGTTACTTTTCCTTGGGAATTTGTTTAGTACTTGTCCATCATACAACACATCTTACTCTAGAGTCTTCTCTGTTATCCTTGTCAGATAAAGCAACATGTCATCATTCTTTCTCCCTGTGTGCAATAGTAATACATGGAGAGTTTAAACTGTATGTGGAAAAAATGCCATACTCAAGTGCACTTGACTGATGACTCTTTTAACTATCCATCCAAATCTCATAAATCTTGAGGTAGAAATACAGGCAAGGCAAATGCCCTACCCGCTGTACTATTGTTCTTATTCTGAGTTTTATTTTTTAAATCTCTATCAATAATTCACTCTGGATCAAAAGGCTTTGAACCTTGGAATGGCTGAATATCAACTATTTTGAGTCTTAAGGCAAATAAAATATGTAAGTATGCAACATGCCTAACCTTGTTTCTTCTGTCATATGCAACATATATGCCAATACACAGTGTTTTCTCATTCTCATTCTTTCATGCTCAAAACGTATTGACAACCAACTTTGCCAGGTGATCTGGCAATGAAGATTTAAGGATGAGCAGCACGTGCTTTCCATGTGTGGTCAGTATTTTATTATTGTTTTTGAATATATAAATGCAATTTTATTTTTATTTCTGGGTTCCATCTATTAATAGTGGCATTATGTTCAGAAGTTGCTCCTGGTGGTGATACTCAGGGGATTGTTTGTAATGCTGGGGCTGAAATACAGGCCCTCTACGTACAAAGCATGTACTCAGCACATAGAGCTATCTCCCAGTCTCTGCAGTCAGTATCTTAAAAATTAGATTGTGGAATCAGATGATTAAAAATTTAATAGGGCATCCAGTGTGCTGGACTGTTTCCGACCCAGCACAGTTCCATCATAAAAGAGATGAGATGACCCCCGTCCCCACCCCCATGAATTGAGCAGAGGGGATTCTGGGAAGTCTTTCTAAAGTAGTTAATACCTAAAAATTCCAGGGAATAATTTAAGTTTATATTATTTTATTCCCTCTCTTTCTCCATATTTCCTTTCCTCCCCTTCCCTCCCTCCCTCCCTCCCTCCCTTCCTTCCTTCCTTCCTTCCTTCCTTCC
>PVKC010015938.1:0-21133 GCA_004027635.1 Crocidura indochinensis
GTGAGTTTTCTACTCACCGCTGTCCTGAAAGCTGCTGACCTGCCAGCTGGAGAGGGGGTTGCATACACGTGGTCCTGGGCTGGAGGACCTCCATCACCATCTACCACCATCCAAAGGACTGTGATGCAACAGTGGGTATGGAAAGGGCATATTTCTTGATATCTGGCTTTGCATGGGACACAATCAGTTACTGGAGTGGGACAACCACAACTTGTACCAGTATTTGAAAGAGGCAAAGGTGGTTCTCGTTGACCATATTATGCAAGGAAGCAGCTCATTCTGAGGTGCTCTTGTGGATGCTTCAGGAACCCCTCATCTTTTGTTCCCAACCTCTTAGCATTTGCCTAGGCTGCCCTCTCTGCTTGGAACACCTTTCCCAATTGGTCAAGTTAATTATTGGGCCTCAGGCATCAACTTCTTTGTGGAAACTCCCTCCCTTCCACACACTCAGGCCCTAACAAGATCAACCTTGAGTTCCCATGGCAATCTGTAACTTGTCCAAATCTCTTCTTTATCTCCTCCAACAACTTGAAGGCTTATTTATCTTTATTTTGTCCCTGATTGCTTAGTTTCTAATAGCCAATATATGTTCACTGAGTTGATGAATTGAGCAGGGGTTTAGAGAAGCAAATAAATGGAATGCTAACCTTATGCAACTACTGTGATTCAATTTTCATACTCTCCATTTTCAGGCTCTGGAACTCCCTTCACTTTTCCTGGCCATGCAGAAACAATTTGCCAATGGACTGGAACTAGGCTGAGTGACAATAAAAAAAAGTTTTAATGATATGATCATAACTATCCTACATTGGATTGCCCCAGGCTCTGTTCTAAGCTATGAAGTATATCAATCACTTAAATCTTATAGAAGTTCTATAAAGCAAACACCCCTATTTTTATAGATGAGGAAACAGACCTAATGTACAAGGGGATATGCCAAAGACATATTGCCAATAAGTGCAATGGCGGACTCCAGAATCCACACTTGTATCTGAGATACTTCTCAGTGGGAAAGACAAAGGGATTGAACCTTAATAACCTTGTCAGTTCCGAATTGGAGACGTGATTCTAGGCCACATTTCCCTCTCTACTTCTTTATATCTCTTCCATGACTTTAATTATGTTCACCTTCATCTCAATAACCCTTAAATACATCACCACTGTTGGCCTCTTAGTGTGTTGCTACCTCTCCCAGTGGACAAGGCCCTGTTGTAAGTGGGTTGCAGGGAGGGGCCTGATTTCAGCTGATCAGTACATTTCTGGCAATGTGTAGAACTATGAGGATTATAATAAAATCTGTGCCTCTGGGAAGAATATTAGCACAATATGTTACTTTTTTTCTATAGCAAATCTCTAAAGTAGCACTCAATTTTTTTATACCTATAAACTGTCACCTTTCCCATATCGTACTCTGTTTCAATAACATGGGCCAACAGCTCCACAAACCAGGGTGGTAGATTTGTGTTTTTAAAACAGTCTATACCTGTGGATGAAATTGGTATCATGGGCTGTTATTTAAAGGGTACTACTCGAAAGGGATGAATATTTTTTAAACCCTTCCTTGATTAGGAAACCTAGGTCCTTTTATGCATACAATTGTTATGATAAGAATTGGGTGATTGATGGGAATTAAGGCACCTTCCTTGCATGGACTTGAGCTGGGAGTGATCCTCAAAAGGCACAGATCCTTAGGGCATAGCCTAGAGGCTATGCAGAACTACTAGGTAACTCAAGCACCCCCGGCCCAAGCAGCAACTGCATTATTAGGCCTTGCATTGAACTGTGATTCTCCTTAGTGGAGATTATCCAGGAGAAACACCTGAATACCTTTTGGAAGAACCCCTTGCTCAATTCCTCCTCACACTTGGGATACTTGGGATATTCAGGCTTCTTCAAAGACCCTGAATCAATAGGACTCCAAAGTCAACTAAGCACTCACCATCTTTTTCGTTTTTTTTTTTTTCCTTTATGGATTTTGGGTCACACCCGGCCATGCTCAGGGGTTACTCCTGGCTCCATTCTCAGAAATTGCTCCTGGCAGGCACAGGGGACCATATGGGGCACCGGGATTCGAACCGATGACCTTTTGCATGAAAGGCAAACGCCTTACCTCCATGCTATCTCCGGGGCCCCACCATCTTTTTCTGTCTGTTTTGTTTTTGGAATCACATCTGGCTATGCTCAGAGGTTACTCCCGGCTTTGCATTCAAAAATCACTCCTAGTCTTGCTGGGAGAACCATAAGATGCCAGGGATCAGTCAGGGTGGGCCATGTATAATGCAAATGCCCTACCTGCTATAGTATAGCTCTGGCTCTAAGCATGCAGTCTTAAAGAACCACAGGAACTGGAGTTTTTATATGTTTTCACACATAGATATTTCCATATCATAAAATATGAAAACATTTCTAGATATATTAGAAGATCTGCAATACCAATATACTTTTTTATTTAAGAAGATAAAAAATCTGGAATAGATTTCTGGAGAGAGCAAAGACACATTTTCACTCTCAAATGTCTTTAAGAAAGAAGATTCATTTTTCTACTCAAGAGGTTAGCTTGGCAGTAAATAACATTTAAATAAGCTGTCCCCATTCAATGAATATTAGTTCTGGATTTGTTGATGTGATTATGACCCAAGCCCCAGAAGCAACAAGAGTTGGATAAAGAGCCACTCCCACCCCTAAAGTTTTTATTTCAAACCAAATGACTCATTCAACTGAAGCCAGAATTTAAAGCATTTAATTGGCAATTTTAAGGGTCAGGGGAGAAATTGGGTGACCCTTGCTTTTAACACATCTCTCACCTGGCCAGTAGTTCAATGTGAATTTTATAATTCTTTATTTCCCTCTTAATATAGGGAGATTATGTTTGTGTATTCAATGTACATTTTACGAGTCCTCCCCTCACAGACATAAGTCATATAAGTCATGATAAAGCCAAATAGAGAGGTAAAGAAATTTATTGACAGGACCAAACATATATTCATATTTCTGAAGAGCAAGCTGCAAACTTGCTAGTTTCTGTCCACACACTGAATTGGGTCTTCCTGGGAAGGCAAGTGTGTGTGTGCCTGTTCCCCTTTGGAAAAGCACAGCAGGCAAGGCAGCAAGCTTCCTGGGGAGAGGAGTTTTGCCTTTAAAGAAACATGGGGCAGATTTTCTTCAAGCCAGTGCTCCCAGGTACACGCAAACTCAGGGCAGCAGAGAAGAGAGCACTTCTGGAGTTGCATTATTTACATCAAAAATGAACTTGCTGGCCTGGATCTTAGGACTAAGGGAATGCACTGCCAAACTGTGGCTGACCAGTTGAGGAAGAGCAGGTTTCATCTGCAAAAAGTACTTGTCCTGGGTCCCTGATTGCAGGCTGCTAGCAAAAGGGGCACCTGCTGTAAACAAGTATCCAGACAGAAGGTGTTGCTGCAGGCCAACTGTCCGCCATATAAAGCAATCCCTTTGATGCTCCAAAAAGAAATCAGTCAAGAAGTGTTCTTCTTCCAGATATACCTCTTTTTGGGGGCTTTATTCATCCTCAACTGCTGGGACTGTGAGTATCTGTCATCATCACTCTTTCCATCCAAATTGCTTCATCTAGCTTTTAAAAGGGATTTGCAAAACCAGATGATCCAGTCAAAAAGGCAATATGGAATTTTACTTTAGAGTCATAAAATCTTTTGGACACTTCTGCTCATTCAAGTTAATTTCTCTTCCAGAAATTTGAAATTAGGTGTGATAAGGTAATGATTGGACAAACAGAGCTTGCTTTCAATAATTTAATTATTAGATTCATGCCAAAGAAAGAAAATGAACTAGCATGAAATATTAAATATCACTCTTCAGGCAATTTGGACACAGTCACACATACATCAGGAAAAGGAAAAATAATGTTCTTCCAAAGTGCCAGTGTTTGGTTTTGCTTGGAAAAATATCACCACTAGAGGTAAACAATATTTTCTTCGGCGCCGTCTACAGCTTCTCCATCCTGCCTGTTCCTTGTCTGTAGGTCGAGCTTTGCTTCCATTATAAGTGTCTGCAGTGGAGGTTGGTATTCACTGGAGAGGTGGTGACTTGGGAGGTCTGATGGAGCAGTTTCAGTATCTGCAACAGACACAACACAAGTTACAGGAGGCAACTCAAAACCCACTAGCAGGTGATATGACCCTGAGAGTTGAAGCCCTCTCGTATTGGAAACTGCAAGACCACTGAACTCGAGAGAGAATGAAATGAAATGGCTATCTTACTACTTTTGCAGCACCACTATAGATAATTGTTTACATGCACAATGGTTTGCTTGTGGACACAAATGTCTCCTGAGGTCAAAAATTATCTTTATAAGATATTTATAAAATATCTTTACAAGATACTCTTAGGAAAGTGTCAAAGAATATAGACTAATCACTTTTGGGGACTTGTGGTACAACTACTGTGGAAAAAGGAGAGCCTGCTTATTTTCACAGTCGGTTCAAAGTGTTAGGAATACAAACATATACCAGGCATGTAGAATAAACTGTATATGTGCCTGCCATAGCACCTTTCCTCAGAATATGTCCAAGTCAAAATCTGCCTTCATGACTCACATATTGTATCTGGGATTTGAATAAAAAAGGAAAAAGGTGGGGAGAAAGAAGCTTCTGGTGAAATGCACCCCTCCCCGCAACCTCACCTTTATGTATATCTACTGACAAGCACAAATCACTTCCTAAGAGGTGCCAGTTCCAAGAGAAAATCATTCCAATATCAACTAGGACTGGGTTTGCTTATTCTAGTTGCCTAGCAACAGCAGGGCAGAGTCCATTCTCCCTTCTTCTAGCCCAATTGTCTAAAAAAATAGCTAATACTGTCTAGTATTGTTAAAAGATATTAAGTGGACACTAAATGGGGGGGGTGATTTGAAAAGAAGAAAAGCTTTCTCTGCCAACCATTTTTTTTCTATCCATTGGCCATAATCCCTGAAACTCAACTAACTTGCAACATAAAAATTAACTAGAATATTTAACTTTATGTAAAATAAAAAACAAGGTTGGCACAGGCCCCCTGCAAGAGAGAGAAGATGCATGGCCCTGATATCCACCTGCTCTTCTCAGTTATGAGCAAGAATGACTCTTTATTTAGACTATTATTTACAGTGATACTCAAAGTGCTGGCATTTGGAAGACCAAAACGTGTATGACTTTGGCCTTCCTGACCAAAGACCTTTGGCTGGGAGACATGATAGGAAGCAAAGTCTGACAAGAGTGATGGGCAAGGTAACCTCACAAGACTCCATCTTCAAGGACATGGCACCCTTTGACACATTCCTTTTTCATTTACTTCCACAGGAAGTGGATCTGACAAAGTCAGGAAACTAGGATCTCAGTAAGCAAACACATGTCACCCAGAGGATTGACCAGTTATTCAAGGTAAGAAAAAAGTGTAAGGTGAGGAAGGGAGGCTGCCTACTCCCAACCACCTAGGTCCACACAAAATGTTAAGCCTCCCTGACTCTACATGCCAATAGGATACAAAGGAAAAGTCACTGACACTGTGGTACCTGGACTTTAGTGTCCCCAACTCAATCCTGTACTTCAAAAAACTGGAAAGCCATGAAGTATTGGAAACATATATATGAAGATGCCTGTAATCATAAAGAGCCTTACCTAGACAGATAAGGCTAAACAGATAAACAGTAACAGTCATCTGTCTCAAAATGTTCTGACCTATAATATTTTGACCTATAAGTCTCAAAAATGTTTTGACCTTCCAAAAAGGTTGGGAAACTGAGGCTCAGATCAATTATATTCTTCCTCCAATATCGTACCCTGAGGAAATAATCTAAGCTTGAACTTAAAAAGGATTAATGCCACTTTGGAGATATCCTGCTTCATGAAGTTTCTCATGACACCCATTTCTCACTGTGTTGAAAAATGGCTTGACTATCTTTTATGAAATAAGATATTCTGATTTCTTTATAATGACTTTTTTAAATAAGTTTTATTTTTAAGAGTCAGTTATTGGGGGTAGGGGAGGAAAAAATAAAAAGATAAAAGGATAGGAGAAAGAAGGGAGAAAAATGGGAAGGGGAGGAGAAAGGGAGGGCAGAAAGAGGAAAAGAGGATAAAAGGAGATAAAACGATTTCAGTTTCCTCAAAATGTACATAGCAGTTATAAAATTAGGAATTTCCCTCATTAAATCAGGCAAAACACAAAATTCCTCAGGCGAGATAAGATTACAAAGCAACCCAGAATGTTCTCTGTCCTATTTCACTACACTGGAAAACAGAATGCCTTTCTGTGCTTAAAATACACTCACACTTTCAACTCATTCTTCCAGTCTTTAAATGAATAAAAATAAATATTAGCTACAAAAAATAAATATTTAGATATTTGTTTATCTAAACAGCTTTATTTATCTAAACTAAAGAGCTTAGATTTAATATGCAGCTCCATTTACACACATGCATACAAAAGCACATACAAACACACACACACACACACACACACACCACCCCTCAAAACTTCTATCCAGCAGGTGTGTCAGGTTGGAGAAGAGCCTCACCAAAAGCCTGGTTAGGGCAGAAGAAAAAATATTACATGGAAATGACGATCAGACATTGATCGAGACATCTGGGAAGTGAGTGCTGGCAAATGTGACACTTCTGGGTACCCTAAAAGTCCTTAATCCACATAAGTTTCCTTCCTCAAATGTAAGACTTGTGGCAGAGTCTAAAATATTATCAGCTCTCATGGAAGCCATCCCTTGTGGTTTCAAAAGATAATATGTTTCAAAAGAGCCAAAGAAACAAATGCCTATCAGCAATAATTCTTTTATTGCAAATTTGAGATTCTAGGTATGGCAGAAGAATGAAGAACTAAGAAAGAATAATGAAGTATATGGTTTAGCATATGTGTGCATGTTTATGTATATGTTGATCTAGAGGTTTAATCAAAACCTTTCTAAATCGTAACAGAAATACAGGAGAAAATCATAGCTAGGTAAGAGTTTGCTGGTCCCTAGGTGAGCGGTCCATGTTGTAATTCCAGATGGATTCCTGCAGCTTGTGGTAGTTGTGTGTCGCCTGGATGGGAACTCAATTTCCTTTTCCATGTTCCTTTTGCTTTCTCCCTGAACTAGTTCAGCAAGGTCAGAAAGTCTGTCTTTGAAATTAGAAACCATTCCATGATTTCTGATTTTATTACTCCATTTCAAGCCAGAGAGAACTCCAGCACAGCAATGGTATATTTCTTCAGGTCATCCACCTTTTTTCCACACTTTTTACCCTAGAGGGTATTATCACATAGAACCCTAAACTGGAGAAAAACATTTTTGTTAAAATAAAACCTCCCTAATTCAGAAAGCAGAATTCTCTGGAATAAAATTAATCATCCAATTTCATTTGTGATCAATATCTTGTATGTTGTTAGATGTAAACAAAGAAGATCCTTATCTTTTAATAAGTCAATACATATAAATACAATCATAATCTATTCAACTAGAACCAAGGGCTTTTATAATGAGACAAAACTCTAAATAGCAAAGAGCCTATCAATCAAGTGTCTTAATCAAATCTCCCTCTTGCCATAAAAGAAATTATTTGATCCTTAACATACCTCTGGAAAAACAAAGAAATGAGCATTTAACTTAACATAACAGCTCAAAACCATAAAGCCAGGCTAAATCAAGGAGAAGAGTAAAGTCTTCGTCTAGAGCTTTTCTCTACTACAGACTTTGATCCACTCCCTAAACATTCAATCTTCACAAGAATTTCTTATACTCAACATGAACATTGGTCTCTTAATCAAGTTTTTAAAACTTACAGACTACCCTTTGGCCAATGTGATTCTCTTTCCCTTGGGAATGAGAACAACCTTTCCCCTATTCCTCCAAGAAGCATGCAACAATTGTCACTCTGACAGTTCCCAATTCTGGAAATTAGACACTTGGTAGGAAGCAAGACAATCCTTCCTTCCTTGGCTTAGCACCATTCTTCTTCTTTTGATCCAGTGGGATAATTAGTTATTTTCGAGTCCAAACTGGAAACTCAAGGTGTAAAAGGCAATTGTGTGTCATATTAAAAAGGAAGAAAATACCTCCTAAACTTTTTTTAATGAGAAGTGAATGAAATGTTTTTAAACCACAAGGGAAAATATAACCTTGGGCAAGTCATTTCCCTGTCTCTAGACTTTGTTCCTGCAGAATTCAAATAAAACCATCCACCATTTCTCACACTGTATAAAAATTCACATCTGTGTTTTGACTTCTGAGTCCCCAAATAATGTTTTGAAAGTGTGACAGACACATTTTAAACTACTCTACCCTCAAGAAAACGTGCCTTTACTACCTTAAATTACATTTAAAATAAAATTTTAGAGTAATTTCTAGACATATGCCTTACCTTCAATCTTCCAAAACAAATTTATGAGAACCCCATATAAGACTTCAGACAGCTGACCCCTGTACCATATATGGGTTAGGAGTGTTAAGATCTAGCAAAGTTAAGATCTGTGTTTAATTTTTGATTCCCCTGGTTACCTTTTGCGTAGAGGTTATTAGTAGTTGTCTAGAGGGACTTAAAGTTAAACACAGACCAATAACGTAGTCAATAAAATGTATATTTTCTATATTATATACTGTATTTTAAAATCCACAAGAGTAAAGAAAATTATCAAGAAAATCATAAAGGATAAGAAGACACATTTATATACCACATATAAATATATATCATAGATATATACAAGGAACTCATGTAGTTCAAACCAAGGTCAATAATAATTAGAAATTTTTCTGATGATGAGAAAACATTGATAGTCAAATATTGTACTTGTTCTTCCTTCCATCATCAGCAAAAATCAGTCTATCACTTAAAAGAGTATCTATGGTCCTTGCATTTTTACATTTTCCCAATAGAAAAGCATTTAAAATCATGATCATTGTTAAACATAAGTTCTGTTTACATTTCAAAGCAGTGGTATAAATTTCATCCTAAATATCAACCCTCAATGTCTGGATTGGCCCCAATTGGTGTCAATGGTTAGGCAATCCAAAACATGTTGAGTCTACTGTTGGGATCCTGGCTCAACCCCCTCTGTGCCATGTCCCAGGTTGTTCTTGAGGAGAGTAACAACACAGTTCTGTGTATTCTGAGCTTTGGCTCTGCTCTTGCTTATTTAAATGATGAGGTCTGATATGTACTTATTATTGTTAGATCCTTTGTGCATGTTACTAAAATCAAAATTCACACTCTCCTAGAATAACTCTCCTCAAAAAATTGTATAATATATGTTCCAAGTCCACAAAATAACTTGTATTCCCCATTTAATGATAGATTCATGCTTATACTCTGAAACATCTAAAAAATCATTTCCTGATGGCATTACTGGCAATCGCTATTTCTTCTCATGAGCATTAATGCAGAGTATTTACTTTCTAATGGAAAACACGTCATGTTCAGAGCTTGAGGTATCTTCAGAGCAAAGGAAAGATTGCTTTCTGTCCTTAATTTTGTTCCACTCAATTTACCAGAGTTGAGCCATAGATAGGATGTATTGGCATATAAACTGACCTGGAATTGATACCTAAGGCCAACTATCTCACTTTGTATTCTGATTCCCGTTAGGATTCCTTGTGTACCAATAATGCATCTGTAATAAAAAATAACTAACATGTATGTGTGTATCTTGTACCTATGTGAACATGCATGTGGATGCATGTGATTATAAACAGATATATGTGTGGAGGTACTTGTTTATAAATTTGTCCTCTAGAAAGCAAATTTAAAACCTTTAAGTTGTGGCTAATGTGATTAACCTTCATTTGCTAGTGATGAAAATAATCTACATTGGCTATATGGGTTATACTAACAAGAAACACATCATCAGTTAAATCAATCAGTTCAATACAGATGTGAATATGTTGGCAGAAAAAAGTGCTATGATACTATTCTCTCAGCTGTCAAAACTTTGATTTCTCTTAGAAGGGTGCCCACCAATGTGGGTTTATGACCTTGACACCAGCAAGCCCCACGGGAAGAAGGGGTATATGTTTCTACTTCCCCTTAAGAGATGCATGTCAAAGTGTATTTCTCTAAATAGAAAACTAATAGATATTAATAAAAAGACAACAGTGGTGAAGTAGGTTGATGAACTGACTAAATTCCCTTTTTTACCAGTAGGTTCCTTAGAATATGAACAGACTCACTTATATTGTAAATCTCTTAGACTAAAACTGTATCTAACATCATCGAAACTCAGATTTTTCTAACAGTGAATTTTTCAGTTCTGTGAGCCATGTAACAAACTGGAGAATAAAGGGCCAGATGGATAGTGCAGGTAAGGTGCTTGCTTGTCTAGTATGTAATCAATTCTGGCTCAATCCCTAGTACTACATATGGCCCTCTTAAAGGACTGCCAGGTGTGCCCTCCCAAAAAAACAAACTAGAAACTATGTACTAAAATTGCACAAGTCCACTATAGAGCAAAAAAAAGGTAATATTGACCATGGTGTCTAAATATATCAGTGAAAAGTGATATATCCAGATATAATATATTTATCATATCTGGATATGTCCAGATATAATATGTATTATATCTGGATATATCAGATATAAAAGAGAGAATCTAGAAAGAGGTGAGGTGTTTCATTCATGTGTACAAACTCTCTCAGCCTACACATAGAGATTATGGTGGACCTAGGCAATAGTCGTTAATAGGCTGCTAAAGTCTTTCAAGAAGAGAGAGCGAGAACATTTTGTTTAAATTTTTTTTTTTTTTTTTTGGTTTTTGGGTCACACCCGGCAGTGCTCAGGGGTTACTCCTGACTCCATGCTCAGAAATTGCTCCTGGCAGGCACGGGGGACTTTATGGGGCACCGGGATTTGAACCGATGACCTTTTGCATGAAAGGCAAACGCCTTACCTCCATGCTATCTCCCGGGCCCCACATTTTGTTTAATTTTTTGAGGGGGAAGGTACTCACTCAAGAATTCAAGAATTAGTCCTTTTGTTTGTTTGTTTGTTTTTTGTTTTTGGGCCACACCTGGCGGTGCTCAGTGGATACTCCTGGCAGTCTGCTCAGAAATAACTCCTGGCAGGCACGGGGGACCATATGGGACACCGGGATTCGAACCAACCACCTTTGGTCCTGGATCAACTGCATGCAAGGCAAACGCCGCTGTGCTATCTCTCCGGGCCCAAGAATTAGACCTTTCATTCAGTCTTGTCACAATCTCCCACCACTGTCTTCTGGCCTTGAGTGTTTTTTGTGACATGTCTGCTGTAAATCTTATGGATGCTCCTTTGAATGTAATTTCCCTTTTTGATCTTTTTTTTTTTGGGTCACACCCGGCGGTGCTCAGGGGTTACTCCTGGCTCCATGCTCAGAAATTGCTCCTGGCAGGCACGGGGGACCATATGGGGCACCGGGATTCGAACCGATGACCTTTTGCATGAAAGGCAAACGCCTTACCTCGTGCTATCTCCCGGGCCCCTGCCTTTTTGATCTTGCTGCTTTCAGTATTCCATCTCTATCTGTGGAATTTGTCATTGTGAATAGGATGTTTCTTGAGGCATTTTTCTTCGGCTCTCTTTTAGCTGGTACTCTTCGGGCATGCAGGATTTGATTGCATGCAGTCTTTAGCTCTGGGAGTTTCTCTGTGATGATGTCTTTGACTGTTGATTTCTTCCTGGGGATCTGCTTCCTAGGCCTCTGAGACTCCAATGATACTTATGTTGTTTCTGTTGAGTCTATCAAAAAGACTTCTATTTTCATCTGTTCACATTCCTTGAATATTTTTTCCATTGTCTGATGGTTTGCCTTAAGGTTCTTTTCCATTCTCTTCTGCTGTATGGAGTTGTTCTGCATTTTATCTTCCAGTTCACTGATTCTGTCTTCGGCTGCTGTTACCCTGTTGGAGAGGCTTTCCATTGAGGTTTTCAGTTCAGCTACTGTGTTTTTTAGATCTGTTATTTCAGTTTGGAGTTTTCTGATTTCTGTCTTTATGTTCTGTTCAGCTAGAGCTATGTTTTCTTTGAATTCCAGGAGGATCTTCCATATTCTTATTCTAAACTCCTTATCTGAGAGATTAATCAGATGGTTGGTATTTTGGGGGTCAGCACAGCTATCATCTTCATTCTCTGTGCATGATGCTTGCCTGTGAGGTTTCCCCATTGTCAAACTTGTAGTGTGATTTTTTTTCTGTGTGTTATGGTGGGGCTCATTAGTTAGAAAGAGTGTGCACCTGTCTTAGTGAGTTCCAAGGGATCATATAGGGTACCAGGAATGAACCTGGGTTAGCTATGTACAAGGCAAATACCTCACCTGATGTGTTAATATTCCAGTCCCAAGTGGGCAACTTTTTAGTGAATAAATGCGGCTGACAACACCTAAATGTACAGATCAATCTTTTTATCACAAAATGACCAATTAAGTTCCTAATGGAATAGAATAGAAAATAGTCCGTATAATACAGGAAAAAAATAATATCATCAATAAAGATGTTTTATGTCAGAAAATAAAGGTTGAATCTAATTTAACATCTATTCACAGCTATTGGTTTACAAAATATAAAAAGCAAAAGAACATATAAAATGCACCCTAAGGAAGCAATTAGCAAAAATCTAAGAATCTAGGTCATTTTCTGGAAAAAAACAAGATTTTTTTGATAAGCAACCTAGTTTTTCAACAAATTAACTATAAATTTGTGTGTTTGTTTTTGTCCAGTCCAGTGATGGGTCAGGGCCGTCTACTACCTCTGTACTCAGAGATCACTCACTCCACTATAATATTTTCTTTTAGTTTTTTTGTATCTTGGGGGACCACACTCATTGATGCTCAGGGATTACTCCTGACTATGCACTCAGAAATCGCTACTGGCTTGGGGGACCATATGGAACTCCAGGAAATTGAGCTGTGGTCAGTCCAAGGTCAGCAGTGTGCAAGCTGTGCAAGGTCCTAACACTGAGCCACCACTCCGGCCCCTGTAAGATTTTCTTATGGAAGGAAAACTTTAGATGTAGATTTTTTTTTTTTTTTTGGTTTTTGGGTCACACCCGGCAGTGCTCAGGGGTTACTCCTGGCTCCATGCTCAGAAATTGCTCCTGGCAGGCACAGGGGACCATATGGGGCACCGGGATTCGAACCGATGACCTTTTGCATGAAAGGCAAACGCCTTACCTCCTTGCTATCTCCCGGGCCCCTAGATGTAGATTTAAGATTAAACAGACCAAGCATAAAATTTGAAATTAGTATTAATCCAAAAATATACAGACCAAAAAATAGAAATAGGTAAGGAAATTTAAGTACTGATAATATGATTTTAAGTAACATTAATATTTTTGATAAAATTATGATTATATTGATTATGCATTGTGTATTATTAGTTTAAGCATTCTAATCACTTAGAGACCAACACTGAAATATTTTTGAGTAGAAAAACCTGAGTTTGCTTTATTAAAACCTGAATATGAGAAGCAAAAGCATAGGGCACTGATGAAGCAGAATTGGCTGGCTGGTAAGTTTAAGTAGAATGGGTTTATTTGATGAGTCTATTCTGTTTAAAAGGTCACATGATGATTTTTTCTTAAACTCTTAGCTTTCTATATAGTTGAACTATAAAATTATAAAGGGCTTTATGTCATTTCAACAACCCAGCTTCTATATGTCTGATATAAAAAGAGCACAATGAAAATAAATTAGACACCTCTTCTGGGGCTGAGTATGTTTAAATCAATTTTAATGCCACTGCATGACAACTCATTGGCAACTGCTATTTATTTAGAAATATTTGAAAGGCCTATATCTATTTAGAAAATATACAATTTGTTTGAATCTATATCTAAAATAGATGAAGTTCATTTGAGTTTATAGCAACTCATAAAAAGGGATTTAAATTCAGGTATGGGTTTTGCTGTTGTCTGGAAAATCTATGCTCTTCTAAGAGAAATATAATTCAGAAAAGATCTCATTTTATATCCTGGGTGTAATTATCCATGGCAATGAACTTACAAGATTCCCTAGAATTTGGAAGCCTATTTTAGGCTTTGAGTTTGCTTCAAATTAAAGAGCAGCATTTAAGAAATAGAAAATAAAGGTAGTATTCTGGTGTAACAATATAAAATAAATGTCAGGCTGTAATACTAGAATGTGCCGAAATATGCTGTCCAATAAATTAATTAATTAGGACCTTAGCAGTGGTGCACCAGCAGGGCGCTTGCCTTGCAAGCAGTTGACCTAGAACAGACTGTGATTTGATCCCCGGTGTACTATATGGTCCCCCAAGACAGGAGAGATTTCTGAGCACATAGCCAGGAGAAATGCCAAAGCATCACTGGGTGTGGCCCCAAACACAAATAAAATAAAATGAATGAATTATTTAGTAAATATTTAATAATATCTGTCTATTCTAATTAAAATTATAGGGAATCAACTATTTTGAATTCTTGTTTAGAAAGTACCTTTAAAGTTCACTTAATATAATTCTTGCGTTCTTAGTGGAACCAAATTGAAAATGTAATAACAGACTTGAAATCTAGAACTCTCTTTAAGCTATTTGCATTGTTTGGCTTTGTGTCACAACATTTAGTTCAAACCTCAACCCCAACCCACAATAGTAGACAGACTATGGAATATGAATAGGCCCAAAATAAAGCAAAAAGCATCTAACTTGAAAATAGAACACAAAATAGGAACATGAGAAGCTAAATAAAATCTCCTTAAATCTATCCATTTTCAAAGGGATATTTAAAAGACTTTCCAGCCACAAAAACAAGAATGACTGTACAAGGAAGGAACTAGGAAGAAGAAATTTTAATTAAAAATGTGCTAGTCTTGGCGCCAGAGAGATAGCATGAGGCAGGGTGTTTGCTTTGCATGCAGAAGGACAGTGGTTCAAATCCCGGCATCCCATCTGGTCCCAGAGCCTGCCAGGAGCAATTTCTGAGCATAGAACCAGGAGCGCAGTCGAGTGTGACCCAACCCACCCCCCAAATAAAATTAAATGTGCTAACCAATTTTTTTGAAATTGGTAAAATAATTGAAATTAAGAACAAAAAAATCTCCAAGAAGTAAAAAAGAACCAAAGTAATAGAAATAGAATGATAAATAAAATCACAGAAAAATCAGTATATCCTAGAGGTACTAATTATAGCCAGAAATAATTCCAACAAAATGACACCAAGGGACCATGGACCATGTGATGCTGAGGATCAAACTTATACCTCCCACAAAGCACACACTCAATTCATTGAACTAGATTTTTGGCACTGTAAGTAAAGTAATTCTTTAAGAAAAACATTTACAACCAAAGGAAATAGGTCTCTAGGTCAAAAGAGCTTAATATAATAAAAATGATTTTTTTAAAAAAGGTCATATTAAGGAATGTAATAAAATTCATCTAAGAAAGAAAAATATTGCTCTACAAGTTTCAAAAAGTGAGAATAGAACACAAAACAGGATTGAAAATCAAAATGACCTCGTACTTCAAGAGAAATGCTGAAAAGTTAAAATACCAAAGATTCTTCACAATTCTTTTTTTTTGGGGGGGGGTCACACCCGGCAGTGCTCTGGGTTACTCCTGGCTCCATGCTTAGAAATTGCTCCTGGCAGGCACGGGGGACCATATGGGGCACCGGGATTCGAACCGATGACCTTTTGCATGAAAGGCAAATGCCTTACCTACATGCTATCTCCAGGAAGTTCATGATCAATAGTATCCCAGAATGTGTGTCACAGTTTCTTTTTTTTGATTTAGAATTTTGAGCCCTAATAAATGGTAAAAAAAAAAAAAAGTGAAAGAGAAACAAGCAAATGTAATTAAAAAATCTTTTTCAATTAATCCAACATAGGAGCCACGTGAGCTCTGTGAGCCAGGAGCTCTCTGTGTGGAGAGAGCTACATAGCACACACAGCTGGACCAGAACCAGCAAATCCTAAAAAGGAATTTCCAGGGAGAAAAAGCTAGCTGTTAGAAATGGGCAGTTGTGTAAGTAAGTATAATTATAATGATTAATTGCTTAGAGAGGTATAGGAGTCTTCGAGGAAAACAAAGTGGAAAGTAGCAAAAAGCAAGTAAATTAAAAATAAGGCAAAGAAATCTAGAGAAATACTATAGTGGCTGAGGCGCTAGCCTCACACATGGTCGATCTGGGTTTGATCTGCAGCATCACCAGAAGTGATTTCTAAGTATAGAGCCATGCATGCAGCTAATCTCCAATCAATCCCTGGCACCACATAATCCTCTGAGCATCCTGGAATGCAGCCCTGAAGGCCTTCAAGGAACCCTTGACACTGCATGGTCCCAGCAGCACTACAACCTTCAAACTCATTCAACTTCTGAGTCAGTTAAAAAAGAATAGCTGAACTCACAGGGCACATAAACATTGCTTGTGAGAACCCACATCAAAAAAATATTAAAAAGACTTCCACCTGAAGCAAATATGGCAATTAGTTAACATTATTATAAGTTAACATTTGCCAAATACATATGCCTGATAGGAAGATTATATGTTTTTCTATGAGTTTAAAAATTTTTCAAAATTAAGCGCTTTCTATATGCATTAAAATACACAGTAGCCAATTGCAATATGTGGTCATTATTTGAAAATTGAATGAAAATAATCTGAAAAATAGGAGATATACCTTATATTTATGAAATATGTATTTATAAAACATTCATAAGAAATGTAAAAAGGTTATATTTTGACCATAATGGAATTTCTGATCATTTCTTTCTAGGGGTAATAATTTTAAAGAGAGAAGCTAGTCTTTTACATGTATATACTGAAAAGCTATAAATTAATAATTGCTTACAGAAGATTTTTTGAGTATTTCCAAATTATATATTGCATTTGGGGAGGGGACAGGAAGTTATATAAAATATGAGGGTCTTGGCTGGCAAGATCGTATAGCAGGTAGAGTGTTTGCTTTGCACATGGATTTGGTTCACAATATTTCATATGGTTTCCCCAAGCACTGCAAGGAGTAATCCCTGAGCATAGGAGTCAGGAGTAATCCTGAGCATTGCAGGGTGTGGCCCAGGAACACGCGCGCACGCGCGCGCGCACACACACACACACACACACACACACACACACACACACACACTCTATTGGTATTGAGTTTTTTATTTTTTAAAGGTGGGTGACATGGTCATGTTTGCTATTGTGCATAATACGTTCAAATAGACAAAATCTACTTCAAGCTGGTCAAGTTAAATTGTTAAAGATAATTGAAAAAGATATTCAAATCGTGGGGTCCCTTTTAAAAAGTACATTTTAAGAGAGGGCTGAGTCAATGACATGTCCAGCCCCCAGCTAAAAGGACACGGTAGCATTTTTCTGGCACTGAATTTCTCCAGAGCATGGGAAGATAGAAACTTCTAAATACCAAGCCAAAAAAAAAAAAAAAAAATAGAGGTTTTCTCCAAAGAGTAGCAGCCTGAAAAAAGTTATGCTTCTCATTTTGCTGGGATAATTGAATTTATTTTTCTCATAGGTGAATACTAAAAGAAGTCAACCTAGAATTTTAATGATTCATTTTCTTCTTATTGGTTCAATAAAGGAGAAAACAGTAGTTAAAATTCTCAAGTATCCAAGATCCAGTGTTTCTCTTTAAACTAGAAGGCAGAAATAAGACCAAACACACTGAAACTAATTAGTTAAACCTACTTATTATGTTATTAGCCTTGCAAGCAGCCGACCCAGGACCAAAGGTGTCCCATATGGTCCCCCGTGCCTGTCAGGAGCTATTTCTGAGCAGACAGCCAGGAGTAACCCCTGAGCACTGCCTGGTGTGGCCCAAAAACAAAAAAAAAAAAAAAAAGAATTTGGGGCCGAGTGGTGGCGCTGGAGGTAAGGTGCCTGCCTTGCCTGCGCTAGCCTATGACGGACCACCGTTCGATCCCCCGGTTTCCCATATGGTCCCCCAAGCCAGGAGCGACTTCTGAGAGTATAGCCAGGAGTAACCCTTGAGCATCACCGGGTGTGGCCCAAAAACCAAAACAAATAATAATAATTATGTTATTACCAAGACTTTGTTATTACCAAAGTAATAACAAAAATCGGTAATAACAAAATTGACCTCTAATTCTTTACTTTAAATGTCTACAAATGACAGCAAAATTGATAAGCTGCAAAATTCTGTAAATTCAAAAAACCCTGAACTCTGGTATTTACAGTTTTCAGTGTAACATACAATTTCTTTTGTAAAATAAGAAAACTGCGGGGCCGGGTGGTGGCGCTGGAGGTAAGGTGCCTGCCTTGCCTGCGCTTGCCTAGGATGGACCGTGGTTCGATCCCCCGGTTCCCCATATGGTCCCCCAAGACAGGAGCGACTTCTGAGCGCATAGCCAGGAGTAACTCCTGAGTGTCACTGGGTGTGGCCCAAAAACCAAAAAAAAAAAAAAAAAAAGAAAGAAAACTGCAATATTCTTTTTGGAAAAAAAAATTAACCAAAAAGACCACACCTGAAACACCTTTACCAATGACTGGCTTGACTGTATGTCATCAAAAATTATTTGAATTTTGAATGTATTTCAGAGTATACAGTAAATATTTAATTTTGTGCAGGTTTTCAGTAGGCATTCTTTAATTATCAGAGTAATTCTTTATCAGAGTTTTTTTATGAGTAATGAAAATAGTCTGAAAATTAAATTTCAAGTAAATATTTTTAGAAATTGTATAAGGCAGTTTACAGAGAGAAAATTAGCACTTTATTAACTTAGTGGTTCTCAACTATTTAACACATACAAATAGGTAAAAGTAGCAAAACAATGTAAATATGCACATCATAGGTTACACTCCCAGACAACAATGTCACACTCCACTTCACCCCTCCACTCTGGGCAGATGGAATCTCTTCAAAAACTGCCAGGAAATTTCTGCACATTGGCACTAGTCTGTGAACTAACAGTTGAAAATCGCCACATATATTAAAGTACAAAAGAACAAATTTATCTCCAGATAAAGTGGCTTGACTGCTTGGAGCCTTCTCTCACAAAGAAAAAATGACCTCAAGTGTTTCATGCACTCCTTTGTTTTGGGGCTATTCTGCTAGTGTTTGTGTATCCCAGTAGGTGATCTGTGACTAATACTAGAGCTTAAAGAAAGTTAATTTTCCCATAATTATCAACCCAGTAACATGAATCCCAAGTTTGCATTTTGTTCTCTTTCAGCTAAACAGATCCTCTCAAGAAAGAAAACAAGGAACAGTCATAAACTTTCACTTCACTTTAGGGGAATCAGGGGAATCACTTCACTTTAGGGGAATTGCCAGGAGTAAGGACCTTGAAGCCACCTTCTTAGCCAGTAGCAACCACAGTTTCCACAAGACCACTGAGGGCCTCTAAGCACACTATGCTGAGGAAGCCCATTGCCTCACCCAGGAGAAAGAAGCAATCACCTGTCAGGGACCAGTGGACTACTCTGGAGGGACAGACAGACCTTCAGAAAGAGTAGCCAGGACAGATTTTAGAGTACAGTCAGCACCTGGGCTGACTAGATGGTAACAGAAAAGAGATCCTCACAATGAGGCCCTCAGATGGAGTTTCCCAGATGCCTATGAAATGAGAGTTGTCAAGTTTAGCTAAAATAAGAATTTGTACAGGTGAATGAAAGCTGGCAGGCACAGACAGGCCTACTAGAAAAGTAGCCTGTAGAGTTTTTGGGGATTCTTCCTGGTAGCTACTAGGGAATCAAGGTTCAGGACCCTTCCCAGGTTTGTGTCAATCAACATACTCAATTTCATCTGCATAGAATACCTCCTTGAAAGCCCAGAAGGAGCCTCATGAACTAAAGTAGAAGGGAGCTGCATACCTTTCCCCCATTTTGTGATTGCTTGGAATGAGCCACATTTAACCAATAAATCTTATATCCCTTTGATAGCCACAGTATTTATTATGTTTGTTGAGGGCATGTAAGAGTGAAAATGGGTTTGAGCTATTTTTTGGATTTAAGCTATTTATTTATTTATTTATTTATTTTTCTATAATTTCTGAGTGTCTGGGGTGTGTCCAGTTTTAAGGACACGGATTCCAACTGAATCTCCGTGCAGTCTCCAGGAAGTTCATGATCAATAGTATCCCAGAACGTGTCTCACAGTTTCTTAAAGTTAATGAGTCACTCATTCTAGGATTTTTTCCACTCCTCTAAGATTTATTCAAAAGTAATGAAAATGTAATTGACCAAAAAGCTTTGGTCAAGAAAGCTCGGAGTTGTGTTATTTATGAGTCAAAACCTAGAAATAAGTCAGATGCCTACCAAAGAGAAAATGGAAAAGTGTGGTATATTCATCAATTCAAGATTACTCAGTAATGGAGAAAAAAGGCTGGGCTTCAGGAGACAGTATTGTTGCATCTCACAACTATGCTGAATGAAAGAAGGTAGGTACAAAAACAGCAAAATTATTCCATTTTAGCTAGATGAAGATAAGTTAGCCTGCACTGGAAAGCAGATGAGCTATTGTTTTTAGGGATGAAGGTGGGAGCAATACAAATGTTCAGCACCTTGATACTCTTTTTACAAAACTGACTGCATAGTTAATATCTAAGCATTTTACGATCTATAAACAATATCTTCATAAATAATGAGACTGAAGAGGTAGCTCAAAGAACTGAAGTGTAGCTTTTTAATGGGGGGAACACTGGGTTTAGTCCCTAACACCAACCACGTGGTTCATCCCGAACATAACTCGGTATATCCCTGGTGGACTTCAACACTGCTGGAGAGCCCCTTTTAAATCCAATAAACTATATGGCACATCTTAGCCTCTAAAGAGGAAAAAGGAACACAAAATATTAGATTTAATAAAAGGTGCTACCGGACATTCTAGGATCACACAGAGGTTCTTAACGTAAATTAGGAATGTCTGGGTAGGAATCTAGAAGAAATGATTCTGAAGCTAAATCTTGAAAGATAAAATTTAACCAAGATGGTGTTAAAGAGTAGAGGATCAGAAAATAACTCAAAGGGAACCAAAGAAACAGTACAGAGGAGAGGGTAGTGTACTTGCCATCTTGAATGTGGCTGAACTGAGTTTAGTTTCCATATAGTTAGTCCCCTGAGCACTGCCAGGAGTGATCATTGAACAACAGGGATAAGTCCTGGTACAGCCAGGTTTTGGGGGAAAAAAACAGAAAGGGAAAGTAAGGGAAGGGAAGGGGAGGGCAGGG
>PVKC010015939.1:0-21098 GCA_004027635.1 Crocidura indochinensis
GCCTAAGGTCAAATTAGCTAAGTCATATAAATGTGAAGTAGGTTAAATAATTTACATAAATAGCATTCTCCAGATGAGATTATAGTCAGTAAATTAAGTGACTCCCCGAAAGAGTCAATGACACAATCTATATTGCTTCACTTAAATGCTGGAAGGTTTTCTATGTTGTCTCTTTAACATGTAAAATATATGGATGCAGTGGTCCTCAAACTACGGCCCGTGGGCCACATATCGTATTTGTTCCCGTTTTGTTTCTTCACATCAAAATAAGATGTATAAAGTGTGCATAGGAATTTGTTCGTAATGTTTGTTTTTACTATAGTCTGGCCCTCCAATGGTCTGAGGGAGAGTGAACTGGACCACTGTTTAAAAAGTTTGAGGACCCCTGGCTTAGAGTCTTCTGAAGCTCTTAATCAACTGCCTTCCTGGTTTTGTAATATGATCATCATATTTCCATTCTTCTAAATTTCATTGTCCAGATTCTAATTACATCTATCATTCTCCCTATTCCATAGTAAATTAGTTACAATGTCAAATAAACCCTTTCTTCATAATGCCTCAATATTATACTTTTGTTTTCACCTGTTTATGATTAAATGTTTACTGCTATTATAGTGAATAAACTTCTTTGCAATGGTCGTCTAGTCTTTTTATCTTTTTATTACTAACCCAATCTACATACCAAGGTATTAAACATAATTTCTCTATGGCAGTCTGTCAGAAAATTATTGTTAATATCTATAATTGTACATTTTAATTTTTTCTAACTATTCAGAAAGATAAAATACAACCCGTTGGAGAGGTAACATTTATGAATCTGTGAAATGGGTATAAAACTCTTCCAAGAAATTAGATTTTTAAGATTGGAAGAGGGGAAGATAATTACTAGGAAGACAGAAGAGTTATTTTTCAATAATCACATGTCAAGGACTGACATTTTTTTCTACATTGTGAAATAGGTCATCAGTCACTTGGGAGAAACATGTTAGTTAGAAAATTAGAATTGAGTCAAATCAACTGACACGATGGATGCTTTGGTGACCCTTTAATAACATAGATATAAGGTCCCCTTATTAACAATGTGAAACGTTCAACCTATAATAGAGAATACTTTCTCTTTTTTTTTTTTTTTTTTTGGTTTTTGGGCCACACCCGGTGACACTCAGGGATTACTCCTGGCTATTCGCTCAGAAGTCGTTCCTGGCAGGCACAGGGGACCATATGGGGAACCGGGGGATCGAACCGCGGTCTGTCCTAGGTTAGCGCAGGCACCTTACCTCCAGCGCCACCGCCCGGCCCCGAGAATACTTTCTGATGTAAAATGTCCTATAGCTTTTAGTGATCCCTACAGCTTGTTTTGTTTTACTCCTGTCTAATATCAGCCCCTACTACACTTTATGGAGCACTGGCTTTATTCAATTTGAATAGTAATAACTTAATAGACAACTGACTCTTCACTAAAGAGTAGGCAAGAAAATACAATGAGATAATAGTAAATGTTTTTGTAGCAATTAAGAGCATCCTTATGCTGTAGTTCAATAAAACTTTCCCTGAATGGGAAGAGTCAACAGTAAATTTAGAGTGCTCTTATCAAATCTCTCAGTAACCAATCTGTCCTATGCATCAAAATTTTTCAAATGTTACTTTTCCCACCTCCCCCATTAAAAAAACTCCTTTCATGAACAATTCTGTTTATGATTATTCCAAAACTTAAAGATATCCCTGTATAGAAGTACCTCTAACCCAAAAGAAAGGGCCTTTGTGAGATGGCAAACTAACTATTCTAAAAAATTTTCTTACATTTTTCTTCTCATTTTTCCTTACCATCTTTCCTTAACAATTATTTATATGAATTTGTTAAGCACTGCACTAAGAAAAGACATTTTGCAAGACTTTGAGATTACAAGAAAAAGTAATACAAATAAGATGATAGATTGTATCAGAAAATGTATCACACCAATCAGAAGTTATAATGAGTTAGCAGAGTTTGACAAAGATATAAAATGTGCATTTAATTGTTGGGATATTTTAAAAAATATATGTGCTATATTCTATTTTCAATGTAATTTTTAAAAGGTTAGTAACTAGTCATTATATAGATAATATTTTAATCAGTGGCTTTATTATACTGAAAGAGAATAATGAACTATAGTAATCTATATGCTCTTTATTATCAATATTAGAAAATGTTTCTTTTCTTTTTTTGTTTTGTTTTGGGGCCACACTGGTGACACTCAGGTGTTACTCCTGGCTCTGTGCTGAGAAATCGCTCCTCGCAGACTCAGGGGACCATATGTGATGCCCAGAATCGAACCCAGGTCTAACCTGGGTTGGCTGCATGCAAGGCAAATGCCCTACAGTTGTGCTATCACTTCAGCCTCCAGAAAATTTGCTTAATTTCTTTAAATATATCCTTTTTAATTGTCTGAGTGTAGTAAAATCTAAAGGTATAAAGTCTCACATGTCTTTCTCATTTATATCTCATTTTAGCACAATATTTAATTGTTCATTCTAATGTCTTGTCTTATTCATTTTCTAGTTATACAATATGCCATTTGGTAATAATCATACTATTATTTCTCTTTAATTATAACATTTCTTGTTCTTTGGGTATGCCTGATTAATTAGCCACTCTGTAGACTATTTTTTTGAATTCTTACTATACTTTTAAATTTTATTTTATTTATTTTATGACCGATGTTGAAGCTTAAGAGAACAACAATAGCTGCCAAGAACATACAATTAGTAAAGTTCAAAGAAAACTTGAACCCAGGACTGGAGAGATAGTACAAGGATTAAGGCATTTATCTTGCACACACTGATCCAGTTCAATTTTCAGCAGCACTGCATGTTAGTTGCCCTGAGCAATGCCAGGAGTCACCATTGAGTACGGAGCCAGAAGTAAGCCTGAGCATTTCAGAGCCAGATTACACCAAGTAAGATGTGTGTCTTATATGCAGCCAACCTGATTTCAATACCCAGTACCCAACTGGTCACTTAAACTCGCTTCATGATTCCTGAGTGCAGAGTAGGGAATAATTCCTGAGCACTGTCAAGTGTTGTCCCAAAACCAAAAGGAAAAACAAAGGAAGTTGTATTTATTGACTAGCCTTTAATGATATAGTCCCTTACATCCCATGCTTTTGTCCTATTTTGTTATTTTATTTTACCTGAACTATTTATATCTAATCTTTATTTACTGTAGTAGTAATAACTTTTTACTCTCAACCTACCTTCTATTTAAACAAAGCTTTCTATGCTTACCTGAACATATAAACAGAATCTTTTCAGTTAGCACTTTGATCTTCCACATATGTGAATTTGTAAATCTTCCATGATCTTCAATGATTCAAGATCCTCAGTGATTCAATGTTAAATTCTCTTCATAAAACTGGTTTGTAGTAGAAGAGTCCTCAGGTCTGAATAACAAAATCCATCTATAGATTTTTCTAGGTCAGTATTATAATGTACCAGTAGGTTTAAACAAATTCATTTTTTTTTTGTTTTTTGGACCACACCCAGTGACTCTCAGGGGTTACTCCTGGCTATGCGCTCAGAAGTCGCCCCTGGCCCGGGGGACCATATGGGGCACGGGGGATCGAACCGCAGTCCGTCCAAGGCTAGCGCGGTAAGGCAGGCACCTTACCTCCAGCGCCACCGCTGGGCCCCACAAATTCATATTTTTAATGAATTTATTGAATTTCTGCCAACCTGCTCTCAATTTGAGTAATGTTCTATCCTAATGATCTTGAAGGCTTTTATTATAAATAATGTTGAATTTTGTTAAAAGCTTTCTCCATGGCATTTGATATGATCATTTGGTTTCAATAAGCTATACCACTTTAAATATCTACTCCACAATTCAGAACCATTAATTTGAAAATAGATGCATAGTATTATAGAATATTATTGTATATACTCAGTATTGTGCATATAATAGCCAGGGTATAAAAAAAACAGCTCAAATGCCCAATAATAGATTAATGGATATTTTAACTTTTGCTATATTTCCACAATGGAATACTATGCAATCATCAGAAAAATAATAAAGTCATGCAGTTTCTAGAAGTTGGATTAAATTAAGGATATCATGCTGAGCAAAATATGCCAGAGGCAGAAAGACAAGTATAGACTCTCATGCATCTATGGTATTTATAGAATCAAATAAGAAGTATATAAAATATCAATCAGTAATAAAAGTCAAACACTAGAGACCCAGGTTTGGAGAGAGAGAGCAAAAAAAAAAAAATAAGTTGCCAGGAAATTACATGGTAACATAAATGAAATATCTCAAGCACTTAGTACTAAAGAAGTTAAAAGTGTGCACTACAACCATATTTATCAATCAAAAAATATGGGGGTGTGTTTGAAATAATAGTAACCCTAAAGTAACATAGGTACTGTGGTGGTGGAAATGTACACATTAACAAAAATTTGAATACTATTATAATATAATTACCTAACCTATAAAAGTTTGAAAATATAAATACAACACAAAGTTAAAAGGTACAAATAAAAAAGAAAACCCTTCTTACCCCAATATTTTTGGCAAGAAGATTTTTAGAAAAGTTCTAAGCAATTCCCTTTGGTATTTAGAGATGAGGATTTTATAAACACTTAAATAGGCCAAAGAATCATATCAGAACACTGCTATTGATTTGTTTTATTCTGGTGAGTATAAATTATTCATGCTTAGCAGGACTTGTCTTGTTAGAAATAATATATAAGGAAGAAATGTATATAGCTTCAAAGTGTGGCTTTGAAGGTATGTGTGACTACAGATAAACAAACATAGCAAATAGTGTTAACTGACATTTTTTAGTATGCATCAGAAAAAAAAGTAAACAAAAAAAACCCAGCACCATTTCTAAGATCATTATAGGTTCACAAAAATAAGTAGAAAGACAATGTGAAGAAGGATAAAAAAAAGGAAACAACTGTAATCTTACTTTCATTATTGGCACAAGGCAAGTTGAACTAAGTTCAGGAAAACAGAAATACACAACTGAAGTTCCATTGGAGTAAAATGCAAAAATTGCTCATGGAAAATGACTCTGATTAGCTCAATACTAAAATATTTGTTTTTCTTCAAGATTACTTATGAGCACCCTATTTTCTAAGAAACTAGAAAAATTTTAAATAGCACTCACATATTTTCTTTAAAAAGACAATAGTAGTGAAGAGAATCATATTTTCCTTTCCTGCTATTGCAAACCACAAGCTAAAAATACCCTGTTTTACCTGTTTTGGTTTATAAGGTTTTGTTACATATGGATTGCTGCCTGGGTCTATTTGGGTATATTCTGTAGGTAACATATGAAATATATTCTAGATATAAGACATATGGTTCAGTTTTACCATAGGCAATGCTCCATTTATAGATACAAGACTTTTTTTTTGGTTTTGTTTTTGGGCCATAACCTGTGTTGTTCAGGGGTTATTCCTGGCTATACACTCAGAAATCGCTCCTGGCTTTGGGGAGCCATATAGGACGCCGGAGGATGGAACCTCGGTCAGTCCTAGGTTAGCTCATTCAAGGGAAACACTACCACCAGCACCACAGCTCTGGCCCCAAAACATTTTTTTCAATCCCAAGAACAAGAGAAGAAATATTTATGATCCTTCTGATAGAAACTAGAACATTGTTTTCTATGAGAATAACAAAATTTCAAGTCAAAGAATATTTATAATTTCAAGATGAGAACGTAAATAATAATTTAAAATTGATTTATGGAATCTGAAGGAGTCAAGGAAAAAAGATGACATTTAATGAGTGTAAAATTAAAGTGAAAATTTTAGTGCGGATGAATACACATAGTCATTAAGACCAAAAGAAGAATGTATTCATCTATCTTTGAAATAAATAAGTTCAATTGAGTTAAGAATTCCATTCTTGGGGCCTGGGAGATAGCATGGAGGTGGGGCGTTTGCCTTTCATGCAAAAGGTCAGCGGTTCGAATCCCGGTGCCCCATATGGTCCCCCGTGCCTGCCAGGAGCAATTTCTGAGCATGGAACCAGGAGTGACCCCTGAGCACTGCCGAGTGTGACCCAAAAACAAAAAACAAAACAGAAAAAAAAAAAAGAATTCCATTCTTTTTTTTTTTTATTAATAACACTGAGAGGAAGAAGGAAACCTTTGGAAGGCAATTAAAGTTATAAAAACATATAAAAGCATAATTATAGTTTATAATGACTCATACCAAAATTATTCAAAATTCCTCTAGACTACTAAAGGTCCTCTTAACTAGAGATACATACTAGATTCATTTAAAGATTGGCATGATCATTCAAAATGATCATTCAAAATAATCATGCCAATCTTTTTCACTTTGAAGTCTTGAATTTAGGCACATGAATTTTTGAAAAGTATTGACATTTTCTAACAACTCTGGTTAATAGAACAAAATAAATCATTTTCTGCCCTATATATCTATATATTTCCCCTTTCTCACTAGATTTCTAATACTTTTGAAAAGAACCTGCTTTTTTGTCTTTCTCTATACTTAACATAGCTGGACCCCTTAGAGGAGTCAAATAAGTCTTGGCTTAGTTTTTGGAATTCACATTTCTCTAGTTTTTACTAGTTATTTTCAACTAAAATAACACATTATCTATGGTAAGTGTCCAAGAAATTGAATTTCAAAAATGAAATGCTAGGAATTTAATTACCCACTCATACAGTAGTGCTGATTTTTCTCTTATTTGCTGTAATTTTTGTTCATTATTTTGTATTGGGTTCTAAAATGTTGGATTAGCTCACTGAGTTTGAAATAAGTTATTTTGGGGACTTCTGTAGGGTATTTGTAGATATAAAGGTTATTGTTCTACATTCATGTTCCCTTTTGAGGAACTTCTGTAAAATAAATTTTAGTGGTTATTTTAATATTTCTAAAATTTAACCATGTGTGTCAATGGTCAAGTGTGGTTATATTAGACTTCTTATCAATATCTCAACTCAATGGGGACATTGATTCAGAAACATAAGAACTAAATAATTAATCTGAAGTATCAAAATAAGCTGATACAGTTAACACAATGTCACCACTAATGGATCATACCTTGTTGAACTAGCATTATACATAATTAATACCTATAAAACCACATGAAATGCAAAATTTGTAAGATTTATATTATTCCAATTATATTTTGATAAGATAATTTTTGATCTAATAAAACATATGAAAAATAAGAACTGAGGAGATAATACCAAAAATAATATTTTTGCCTTACATGTGACCAACCCTGGTTAAGTTCCTGGCATATGGTCCCCTGAACACCTCATAGTTTGAAGTTCAATGTTCTTGTTCACTTTAGCTACATTGGTAATCTTAGGATTAAGAAATAGCTGCCAATAATAATTTTGTAGTTCCATATACATCTGGTAATAGGAGACAGAGGATGAGCAGAATCTAATCCCAACTCAAAGGTAGTTTGGATAGTAGAAGCTCTAAAAATCCTGAATACATTTTGTGCAGAAGGGAGCTACAAACTCACCTAAGTTCAGCACAATCAAGTCATGAACCCCCCTACGTGCAAAACTAGTAACATTCCTTAAGCACTGTTGAATGTGGACCCACCCACTTACCCCCCCAAAAAAGAAAAAAAATCAGACTGTCATCAATTATGGGAATATATTATAATTGTCCCCTCTTCTAAGTCATTTGTAATCATAAATAACCAGTAATCATAAAATGATTGATATATATAATACAAAAGTTATTATAGACTAATCTAAGCATAAAGAAATTAAAATATGATTTGACTTAAATATTCAATACTTTTCCTTTAATAACTTATAATCATCTTAATATGTCTGAATAACTTTATTTAAGTCAATGTGCTTGAGGTATAGTAACTATTTGTAACTATTCAAGCTTAAAATATATCATTTGAATGTGAGCTTTGCTTCCAATCTTCCTTACATAAAGTCTTCCCTATTTATTTTTTTTTCATGACTTGATTGTGCTGATCCTAAGTGATTTTGTAACTCACTTCTGCACAAAATTATTCGGGATTTTTCTAGAGCTTCTATCCAAACTACCTCTGAGATGGGCTTAGCTCCTATTCATCCTGTCTCCTATTATCAGATGTATACACAGGTACAAAATTATTATTGGCAGCTATTACTTAATCCTAAAAACACGCGTATAGCTAAAGTGAAAAAGAACATTGAACTTCAAACTTTCAAACTTTGAAGTATTTTTAAATTAGATGTTATAAGTTAATTCAAAGTATATCATTTAAGCTGTCACCAGTGTTCTTTATTCTAGTTTAAAACTTGATCCATATTTATATTCATGCATAATTTATATCCCACCTACTTTCCAAAAGTTAATTGAAAGAGCTTTTAGGATGAGGCCAATTATGGAAGTTACTAAAGTATCAGCAATACGACCAATCACAAAGCATTTTATTTCCAAGTTATAACTTGTTATTTCAAGGTGTTTACAGGTCAAAACACTAAAACATATCCATTATCTCAAAACACATGGATCAGTCAAGTAGTCTAACTAGTTGATTATATTATTCTAGTTCAATTTTCCTTAAATTTTACTATTTTTCTTTTACTATTTTCATCATTTTCACTTGCTACTGTATAATAATTTTAAAAGATGAAATTTTAGAGTGTTTGCATCATATTTCTATAGGTCTATAATTGTTACCTTTCCTGATTCAAACGTTCAATGCCTCCTTCCAGTAAAATGTTTTCTCAGTTCATTGCTTCCACCACCATCTACTCTCCTTTTCTTCTGCAGGTGTTACCACAGTTTCCACTGCATCTAAGAGTAGGTGTTATTCCTTAGAAGTCCTTTATGCTTTAGCTATTCATATTCTACAGATATAAAATTTCTCTTAATCTTCTTTGTTTTGGATTTAAATCATACAAACTAAAGGGCAAATATAGAGGAAAATTACTAACTTTTGACATTAAATAATGTTCAACTATAGAGAAATCCAAGGAATTAGGAAGCAAAACATTTTACAGTCTATTTTCTTTATTACAGAAAGCGTGATAAAAATAATTATTACTTGTATTCATTTTTCTTAAAGGTGATTTGAGGTGAGGATACCAAGCAAATAAAAGAGTTCTGATAATGTGAGTCAACTGGAGAGAAAAAGAGAGATGGTATCCCAAAGCCAAAAAGCCTCCCATATTCCCTGTATAACTCCAATGAACAATTATTCTTTCAAAATGGATTGTGTGACAAACATTTAACTTTTTACCCAATTATCTTGAAATTTACAATACATCTTGACATGTCATTTCAATTGAAAATAAAGCACTTGGAAACATCAGAGCAAGATGTGTTTCATTAATACATAAACATATTTACCCAGATGGATTTAGTCGCAATTTCTATTATATAAAATAAAATTTTAATTTAACTTTTAAAATAAAACTTAATTTTACAGGTTTTTTTTTGGGGGGGGTCACACCCGGTAGTGCTCAGGGGTTACTCCTGGCTCCATGCTCAGAAATTGCTCCTGGCAGGCAATATGGGGACCATATGGGGCACCGGGATTCGAACCGATGACCTTTTGCATGAAAGGCAAACGCCTTACCTCCATGCTATCTCCCGGGCCCCAATTTTACAGTTTTTAATGAAAACTTTCTCAGAAAAAATCATCACAATTAAATTTTAAATCATAGATAATTTGACGTGTTCTAACTAAAATGAGTTGGAGGTAAAATTACAATAAATTCATTAATTATTAAATTTCAGGTAGTTAAAACAGAAGGTTGACAAATTGTTTCCCAATAAAAACTCAAGATTAAATCTTGTTTTAAATTTAATTGTCAATTGATGATAATGTCAAGGTTACTCCTCAGCTTTTAGAAGGCACAATGAAATAAAAATATTTACATCATCCAGAAATAAACCATTAACTAATTAGAAATTTGTTAGCAATGACAATGAGCAATAAAATCTAAGGCTTTCATGCATAAAGTTAATGTTGCTATACTACACCTAGAAAACTCGGGTTTACTTCTAGCACATTTGATGAAGTTAATATATCTTCATGAGGCACTCATAGGTTGTTAGACATCTAGGTTAATTCCAACTCTTAGCGATTGTACTGTGTGCTGCAATAAATAACAGTGTGCATATGCATATATGTGTGTATATATATATATATATATATATATATATATATACTTTTGTATAAATGTATTTCTGTCTTGGGGATAGGACCCAAAAATGGGTTTGCTGGATTATATGACAGCTCAATTTGGAGTTTACTGAGAATCCTCCATACTGTTTTTCATAGGGGTTGGATCAGGCAGCATTTCCACCAACAGAGGATGACAGTTTTTTTCTTACCACATACCCACCAACAGAGACTGTTTCCAGTATTTTTGATATGTGCCATCCATCACTGGTGTAAGATGATATTTAATTGTTGTCTTGATTGAGATTTCCCTAATGACAAGTGATGCTGAACATTTTTCAAGTGTCTGCTGACGGTCCATTGGAAAGTGACTTCTTTTTCATACTAGAGTTGAATACATCCAGGAAGGTGAACTATTTAGAAATAAAATGCAAAGAACAAGGTGCAATCAAGGAAACAATCTATTTTCTTAGTATGTGGAATTTACTAATTTGTGAAAACCATTAAAATTCTAATAAAACTAAATAATATAAAATCAATCAGGACAAATACTTAAATGAGGACACATAAAGGAAAGAGAAAAGTAACATTTGATATGAACCACTTATCCTTCCACTTGGGCAGTAAATTTAGCAACAATTCCCAGCATCTAAAACAAAACCAATCCCAATTCAAAACCATTCAGCAACATGACCAGAAAGTGTTTATGTGATTGCAAAAACATTACAAAGCCTGCATTTCAGTAGTGCACTGAGCTGTAAAGTGGCAGCCAGCTTTGATACTCTTGGTGAATAATGTCAGGTGAGCATCTGGGCAAGTCTCTTGCCTTATCTTTAGTTTTCTCACCTCCAATAGTGAATAGAGTTCTACTGCTGTACTGGACATCATGCCTAGGTTTAAGACAGGAGTGAGGGATATAATAAACTATATGTAAACCTAGACAGAGACAGACGTCGACTTATTTATATATGGAAAAACAAGTCTCTACTTTTCATTACGTGAATCAGAATTGGCTAGTTATCCCTTCTAGTTGGAAGAATGTTCAAAACAAATGTCGCAAGGAAACAGAATTTGTCCTGCTAGTTTGATCCCTGACAGTCATGTGGTCTCCTGAGTGCTATCAGGAATCATGCCTTAAAACAGAGCATAATAGGTGTTATCCCTGAACTTCAATGGGTATGGCCCAAGTCTTTCCACACAAAGAGTGCATCCTTTTCTTATAGCCGCAGAGCACACACAGCTTCATGATCTGTAGTTGGTCTACAGAACTGAACTAACCTGGAGAAATGTAAGGAGATAGAAAGGGCCTTATGCATTGGTTGATGTGATAGAGAACTCCAGTGGCAATTGTACTATGAAAACCATAATGCATTAAATTGTCGATAATATTGTAAATCATGGTACCTTGTAAAAATGGCAAGAAATAATTCCAAAAGGGCACTTTGACAGGTACATTGCTACCGGACAAAAATTGGCATGGGTGTAGTTTGGCTTTTGCGTTTTGGTGGGTTAATTTTGTCTGGAGGCTACATCCAGCAGTGCTCAGAGATCACTCCTGACAGAGCTTTTGAGATGGATCAGCACCCAGCAAAGAAAGCTCCTTACCCACTGTACTATCACTCCAGCCTTTCAAATTTACATATATTTAGAAAAAAAGAGATAATATTGTATTAGATAGACAAATCTATAATGGTTACAAATCACAGTTTTATTGCTTGATAATAAACACTAATAAATGGAAAAAAATGATCATTTTCTGCAGCAATTAATTGATGAATTAGCAAGCACACAGATTTGATTCACTAACTAAATTTTTATGGGGTATCTTTCTTCTTTGGGGAAAGCCTGGCAGCTGTAAGTAACAAAGCCCCCACAAATGCAGTCACCATGTTCAAACTGGGACTTCCTTCAGGAGGCCCTGCAGCAGAGTATATGTCCCTAAAATTCATGGTACTGTAGCTTTGAATCTCTGAAAAATTTCATTTGTTTGATACTGTCATCCCTAAAGGGACACTTTAGCAGACTAGACATTTAAAAACAAGAGATTACTAAACCTTCTGCTATTGTATTAATGACTTCATTGCTGATACAATAATTTTCACAAATGAGCTTGCTACTGAACTTTTTCTTTTTTCTTTCTTCCTTTTTTTCTCTTCCATTTTATTTCCATTTTTTTTCAGTAACGTTGCTTTCACTTATCTGGAAACAAATGTATTATGACCAACCATGTCAACTATGCGATGCATTTATTCAAATAAATGAAAAACAACTATCAAAAGCTCACAAATTTTATGTTCTGCCTACTAAAGTATTCAAAATGTGTAAAATATATAAAATTATTAAGCACAAATGAAGTGGCCTATAATTATATTATTAGAGTATTTTATTTAAGATGCTAGATAGAAATGTACATACATTTCCATTGCTTTTATGAGAAAGTAATTCTGTCACAAAATTGGAGTTATGCTTTAATTCAATATTTTAAAAATAAAGTTATAGATCTTGCCTACAAACTTTTGTAAAACATTTCTCATGAACAGAAATTTGTGCAAAGAATTTATTTGATCTCTATTATTTGGTATTCAGACTACTTCCATTATAAAGAAACCAAGTATTAATATTGTTGGAAATATATTTGGGGTAATTTACTCATCTTTTCTGAGAAAAATGTGCTAGAGATAAAACTCAAGAACCAATAACATAAACGTTTCAACATTTATATATGTAAAGCTTTATTTGTATTTCTTTGTCTTTGATTACTTTTATGAGTAAACATATTCTAAAATAGTTTATTAAAAATGTGTAATTTTCTCCATATTTTACATAGATCATTTTTCATTGGTAGACATAAATTTGTGTCTATTTATAAAAGTTATTTCTATATTATAAACCATATTTTTATTTATAATCTAAGAACATGTATGTAATTCAGTGTGGGAATATTATATTCTGAAAGTCACTGATTTCTCCTAATTTCATTTCAATTAAAGTTATCTTTCAAATTAAAAAGTATTAGCTATTACTATATTTGCAAAACCACTGCACAATTAACTGAATTGTGTGTATCCATAAATTAAAACTATCTAGATTATCATCTTTTCATCTCAAAAATCAGAAATGTTTTTCTGGTTCATGCAGTTCTTTTTTAACACTCTATTAAAGCACCAGTTCTAGATTTTCTCTTTTTGAGGATTTAGTGTTGTATTTAAGTTATCTAAAATTAATCTGATTGTTTCATTATCTGCAATTTTCCCTTACACATAATTTTTTAGAAAAATATTGACTTTGATAAGGAAAATTTTACACATTTTATTAACATAAATTCTTTATCTTTTAATTTCTTAAGGCATAGTGTCCATGTTTTACTTGAGCATCTGGTTAATTGTAGTAAAAATATTTTAACCATTCATTCTTTTAACTTATTCTTTAGTAATATCTGTTGAGCTTTAATATACTATATTTATATCTGTTGTCCTATTATGTTAGTAAGTCTTTTTCTTGTTGTGTTTGTTTCCTACATTCCTAAAGAGTTTCTTATGTTTTTCTATCTGATTCAATTTTCTACAGAATTAAATCTGACCTTTATTCTTTCTAATGAGAATTCAAATATTTCTTTTTCACTTAAAATTTCCTCTGAGATATTCTTTAATTTACTCAGTTATCTCTAATTCAGACTGTTGTCTTTGTTTCCTTTTCCTTTTTTTCTGTCAGAGAAACGCTTTGTTTCTCTGCTTCTATTTTATTAAAAACATGTCTACTTGCTGCATGTTTTAAAGAGCCAAAATCAAATATTTTTTTTGATTTGTAGCAATGATTTTTTTCCTCTGTATTTTAGGATAACTGTCTTATTCTATTTTTAATTGTCATATGTAGAACAGTGTTTCAAATTTAGTATTTCCAGCTGATAAAATATTTGCTTAAATTCTAATTTCTCTAGTTATATCAGTGTTGATAATAGTGGTAGATTTAAGGGCTAGAGTGATAGCACAGTGATAGGGTGTTTGCCTTGCATGAAACTGATCTGGAACAGACCCACATTCGATCCTCAGCATTCCATATGGCCCCCTTAGCCTGCCAGGAGCGATTTCTGAGCACAGATCCAGGAGTAACCCCTGAGCAATGACAGGTGTGGCTCCAAAACCAAAAATCAATCAAACAAACCAAAAATAGTGGCAGATTTAGCTCTGTTTCTAATGTCTAGATCCCTCTTAAATTAAAATGATGGAATATTTTCTATTCTCAGTATTATTTTTCTCTTTGATACCATTTATCTCAATGCCTTTGGCCCTGCTTGAAAGCTTACCAAGTTTTTTTATTAAGATTTTTGATGCCACTGTTCACAAAGCAATAGTGGTTAGAGTGGGGAAAATAAAACTTCAAGCCTCCACTTAAGGGAGTGCTAGAAAATTTACTGTGGCAGAGAATTTTCAAGTCAAACAAACTAATGTGGAAACCTCTGGTAGGATTCTTAAATTAGGTGTCTACAACAGACATGACACATTACCATTAAGAAATTCTTTGGGTAAAAGCATTAGGAGTAATCTTAGAAGAATTAGGAGGATGTTCCAGGAGAAATGCTTTAGGAAAAAGAGAATAAAACCAAGAAGAAATGAGAAATGTCACATTTGTACAAAATACCTGCAGTGGATTTAAATATACAAAATTAAACAATAGTAATCTATACTCAGGAATGAAATAAATGTGTGTAAAATGTTGCTTGGTAAAAATGACTCACATAGAAATTTTATTATTTGATGGGAATGATAGGAGTTAAATATGTATTGATACTTTAAAACTTGATTATAAATTTTTAGGTAGCTGAAATTTCATAAGTTGGCTTCTGGTAGATGGCCAATGAACATTTTTCAATGAATAAACAAATAAGTTGACTCAATTTTTGAAAGAAAAAGTCTGAGAAAGGTGGAGAGCTGGAATGGAGTTAGAATCAGTGTCTTGCCCAAGGATCTGAGCAATAGGAAATTAGGGCAAATGAAGTTGAGGTCTCCAGGGGGCAAGTTCAGGTTTCAAACGGATAATCCAGGGAGTAGCTATACCGAGACACATTTTATGAGCCTCCAATTTTCTCTGCAATTTATTCAGTTCCAGTAGACCTTGTTCAATTTACTGTATCTTAGCAATGGATACAGTAATCAGTGGGTTACTCTTTGTTTTAAGGCCATTCACTTCAGTACTTTGCTTTTATGAAGAGATAAATGTAGAAAAGCCCTAGTTATTACATATCCAGCTGTCTTCAAGTGAGCAAGCAAACCAGAATGAAGAATTTTAATTGTTGGACCCTCCCGGACCTTGGGTTCACTGAATTTTAATTTAAAATTTAATTTTAATTTAATATCTCTGAATTTTAATTCTTATATTTTTGCTTTGTTTTGTTTTGGGACCATATCTGGCAGTACTTATGACATACTTCTGATAGTTTGGTGAAACAAATGAGTTTCCAGGTATTGAACTAGGGTCTGTTGCTTGCAAAGTTAGTGACCTACTGGTTATCTGCCATTCTGAGCCCTAGTCCCTGCATTTTAACATGGGAAGAATTGAACAAGGTCATCACTAAATGTACTTTAGTATCAACCTGAAATTTTAAAATCTCAATGGTTAGTATGTTTGCAAGAACCATTTTTAAACAAGACACTAAAAAAGCTTATTTTGCAGATGTGTCTCACAGAGCTCTCTAGGTGTGTGCTTAGATGAAAACAAGAAAATTGCTTATGGTGCTCTCTCCCTACTGTAGTTAGAGATTAAAAGGCTGCATTTCTTTTCAATATGTTCGGTTTTCAAAAGACATGTTGAGGGAAGTCAGCCAATTTCTGCCCACACAACTTCCCAGTGACGTCAATGGAAGCAGAGCACACTGATCTCTAGGCAAGTTTTGGCTCGTTATGTAAAGTTTATTTTTTCTTTTTTTAAAGAGCAACTGCAGAAAATGATTTATCTCAACTCAAATTACACAATTTGTTCTTCTTTGTGCCCTGAGTCAGCAAGAGACATATTGTGGAAAATAAAGCAAAATCTTTTTACACATCAAATAATGCAGGACATAGTTATCTGAAACATTAGATATTTGAGATTTTCTAACATTTTCTTGCTATGCCTACTCCTTTTTTTTTGTTTTGTTTTTGTTTTTTGTTTTTTGGGTCACACCCGGCAGTGCTCAGGGGTTACTCAGAAATTGCTCCTGGCAGGCACGGGGGACCATATGGGGCACCGGGATTCGAACCGATGAGCTTTTGCATGAAAGGCAAACACCTTACCTCCATGCTATCTCCCGGGCCCCTAGGCCTACTCCTAATTTCAATATATATGGCTAGCCAATGATTAACAGATGGACTACTGGAAAAATATACTTAATCATTCTAATCTCTAAGATAATGTTAGTATTACATATTTATACCTAAAATAACTGTCAGATGTATTTTATTTTTTAAATATCTTCATTTAAGCACCTTGATAAAAGACATTATTGTAGTTGGATTTCAGTCATATAAAGAATACCCCCTACACCAGAGCAACCTTCCCATCACCAATGCGCCTCATCTTCCTCCTTCCCCAGCCCAGCCTGTATTTGAGAAAGGCTTTCTACTTCCCTCACTCATGACATTGTTTTCATAGTTGTCAGTGTAGTTATTTCTTTAACTGCACTAACCATTCTTTGTGGTGAGCTTCATATCGTGAGCTGATTCTTCCAGCTCTCATCTCTATTGTCTCTGGGCATTATTACAATAATATATATTTTTTAAAACCCATAGATGAGTGAGACTAGTCTGTGTTTATTTCTCTCCTTCTGACTTATTTCACTCAGCATAATTAAGATGCCCTGATGTTTGGGGTTTTGTTTCTTTGTTTTTGGTTTTTGGTTTGGAGGCCACACCCAGTGACACTCAGGAGTTATTCCTGGCTATGCACTCAGAAATTACTCCTGGCTTGGGGGACCATATGGGATACCAGGGGATTGAAACGCGGTCTGTCCTAGGTCAGCCTGCAAGGCAAATGCCCTACTGCTGCACCATCTCTCTAGTCCCTCAGATGTATTGTAAAGGATTGTCTTGACAATAAAAAATAATTTATTTTATACTCAGATGTATCCATGTCCTTCATATATCTAGCTCCTCATCTGTAATAAAAAGCCTTCAAGTCAATCTTTACAACAACCACATAAGATTAGTATGTCATTCTCCAAATTTTACAGATTCAGAAATAGAATCAATTTCATATAAGTTAGCTAACTTTTTCAAAGTCACAAGCTAAACATGTGACATTCAAATTCCAAACCAAGCAGTCTATGATCAGAATATAGTCACTAGACAATGTGAAATAAAAACATAGAAACATAGTGACCAAAAAGGGGAATGAATTTAGTTCTCTTTCTACTACTACTGAGCTAAACTTTATTACAAATAACACTGTACTAAAAAAATTCTGGTTAATCTTGACCAAAATTCTGGTTCACCATGAATAAAACTGTAACCAAGTGTGAGGAGATAGTATTTACATAAAAGAGCTCACATGAGTCACAGAGGCTTGAATTTTAGCTCAAACTTGTGAATTTCTACTACTTGCACTTTCTTTACTACAATGTGCTGCTTCATGAGTATAAATATTAAAAGATTTATAATAGGTGTAAAATATATCTCTGCATTGTGAACACCCATGCACTATATTTCCAAACCCAGGTCAGTGGTCTGAAGAAGATAGCCAGGAAGAATTAAAATTAAAAACCAAGCCAGTCACGAGAAAGTTATGGAGTCAGTTTGCTTCTTGCCTCATTGTCTCTGAGCGCACCAAGCCAAACTGACTTTTATTTATTAGAAATTCAAGGATGGGGAGGGTGAAGTGAGGTACAGGTGGACTTAACATATCAAAGGGCTAGGTAAAAAGGAAAGAGAAAATTGGGGGAATGCCTTTGTTTTCGATAAATAGATGGATGTCATCTAACAAATAAGTATGATGTTGGAATTACGTCTGTAAGAAAACCATTACTGAGCTGGAAAATAGCACAGTGGGTAGGGTACTTTCCTTGCAAGTGGCAGACCCTGAGCCTGCCATGAGTGATACCTGAGCACAGAGCCAGGAGTAACCCCAAGCACCACCAGGTGTGGCCCAAAAAGCAAAAAAAAAAAAAAATTTACTAATAGTATTATAAAACAAACAAGTACAAAATTTATTAAATATGAAAATCAAAGTCTATATGTTGACACATTTTTAACTTTTCAAGACTAGGTTAAGTCTGCAATGCAAACATCTGTTTACTTTTCTATATTTTCCATGAAAATTAAAACAATTTGAGGTAAAAACTAATTTATTGAGGGGGGCAGAGCTTTAACACAGTGGGTAGGGCATTTGCCTTGCAGGCAGCTGACCTGAGTTTGATCCCCAGCAACTCATATCATTCCCTGAGTCTGCCAGAAGTGATTTCTGAATGCAGAGCCAGGAATAACCCTTGATATTAGCTAGGTATGTCCCGCCAGAAAAGAAACAAAAAATATTAAAAATAAAATTTTTTAAGATCTAGGGACCTAATGTACTCCTAAAACACTACATTTCAAGAAGGCAGAGCAGTAATACAATGGATATGGCATTTACCTTGCACATGGCCAACCCGGATTTGATTACCAGCATCTCATATGATTTTCATAACACTATTAAGAGTAATTCCTAGAGTATAGAACTAGAAATAAGGCCAGAGCACTGCCAGTGAGATCCAAAAACAAAACAAACAAAACACACTACATTCTAAGTAAAAGTGATAGGACAGTGGGCCAAGTGCTTGCCTTACAAATGGTGACTTTTGCTTCAATTCTGGGAATCCCCTATGTTCCCCTGAGCCACACTAAGCGTAATCTCTGAGTACAGAGCTACAATAAGTTCTGAGCACTGCCAGATATGGACTCAAAGCAAAAGTAAAGTTAAACAAATGAATAATTACATTCCCTTTTAAAAGAATTATAAGTGATTTTGATGAAGAGGGTTCTTTGGTATAAATCCGGATACTTTCAGATAAGTTAATAAAAAAAAACTTTTTTTTGGGGGGGGGGGTTCACACCCGGCAGTGCTCAGGGGTTACTCCTGGCTCCATGCTCAGAAATTGCTCCTGGCAGATACGAGGGACCATATGGGGCACCAGGATTCGAACCGATAACCTTTTGCATGAAAGGCAAATGCCTTACCTCCATGCTATCTCCCAGGCCCCTAATAAAAACAACTTAATAAAATTCCATGTTTTAATGAATATATGAAGAAATGACAACTGTTACCATTCTCTAAATCATAAAAATGAGTTTGAATGTTTTTAAAAGTGCTTGAAACTTTCAAACTCAAAATATAATATAAATATAAAGTTATTTTCGGATTCCCTTCATTATTTAAATAGAGTATTTCTCCTTAAAATTGTAACAAATTAAGAGCTAGTTTGGTTTTAAATTGTGCGTTCACATCACACTGGATGTCTTATTTATATTTAAATACCACAGGGAATGAGCAAGACATTTTATGTTTGAACTGGACTTTTTCACAACTTTTAAGGCCAGAATATTTGCTTTGCCAAAGACCAAATTATTGCAGTGAGTGAACACCTGATCTTGTGGTGGGTCAGAATAAGTAACCATGTCCACCTGGAAATAGAATCAAATGTTCTCCAGACTCCAAACACCATCTATTAGACTGATGACAGGTGTTCTTTTGCTGGTGGCTCACTTCCCTTGGTAACTCTCTTGCCTTAACACACAGTCCACATCACATCATTTACATACTTGGTTTTGCACATTCTCTCATCCTCCAGGACTCCATGAGTTCTTCAGAACTCAGAACATCAGAACTTAGAAATCAGAATAGACAACATGTCGCTGTGTGCACATTTTCTGATAACAACTAACATTGTGTTTCACCCAAAAGATCTCTATGAAATTTCTCTTCTACCTTAAAAAAATACACCACTTTGTAAGGTCTGATGTGTGTAGGTACATAATATAACTTTTAGCCTTAGCCTAAACACAACCATATTGAAATTTTCAGGGGTCGGGCGGTGGCGCTGGAGGTAAGGTGCCTGCGCTAACCTAGGACGGACCTCGGTTCGATCCTCCAGTTTCCCATATGGTCCCCTGTGCCTGCCAGGTGCGACTTCTGAGGGAATAGCCAGGAGTAACCCCTGAGAATCACCGGGTGTGGCCCAAACACACACACACACACACACACACACACAAAGAAATTTTCAAAGACTTATTTGCTCTTCCTGAGATATTTGGGGACTTCTAAGATATGAAAGCAGAGACTATCAATCCTGTAGAAGTGACACAAGAAAGTTCCTAAACTAAGTGACCTTAGAGAGTTAATTCACCATCTGTAGTGGCAAAATTTGTCTTTTATACAATTGGGAAGTTCAGCTTCCTGAACTTAATATTTAAGACTTCTTCACAGAATTATAAGATGTTCAACTGCACTAGGCCCACTTAGCTGAAAGACTCATGCTTGGTTTATTGGTATGCTGTTGTCATCTAAAAATCTTTAATAACTTTTAATAGGAAATTCACCTCTTTAATTTACTCTCATTGTCTGTAAATAATACAGCCAATTCTGGTTACATTGTGACTTTAGTCAGATAGACAGAAAAAATTAAAATGAAAGAATAGAATAAAATATTAAACAGAGTGCCACTAATATTTTTACTATTTTTCCAAATGATCCCAACTACTAAATATCATGGGCTTATATCTGAGAAAATAATACTGCTTTGTACACAAATATAACCACCTAATATATATGCTATACATACATTCATATAAATGGATGTACGAAAGTAACTTTGGACAGTAAGAACTATTTTATAGATATTAATTAACAAGGATATTGAATGGGAGAGAAAGAAATGGAGACGATCCAGCATACCCCAAAATTATTTAACATAGTCGTGATGAGTTAATGCTTAAAACATTCAACAATATCTACTTTCACTAGTTAGTACATCTCCTTCCCC
>PVKC010015940.1:0-21117 GCA_004027635.1 Crocidura indochinensis
CGGTGCTCAGGGGTTACTCCTGACTGTCTGCTCAGAAATAGCTCCTAGAAGGCAGGCACAGGGAACCATATGGGACACCGGGATTCAAACCAACCACCTTTGGTCCTGGATCTGCTGCTTGCAAGGCAAACACAGCTGTGCTATCTCTCCGGGCCCTGGGTGGGTATCTTTTAAAACTTTCCACCCACCACAAGCAAAATCATCTCTTCAGAATGCATGCTAAAGTTCATTATAAAACCAAAGATACATTATAACAGCATTTTCACTAGAAACTCTGAACCTCAAGTTACTGCCAAGGATGCTTCCAAACACCTTTCCTAACACTGGTCACAACAAAGGTTTCAAACATGGGCCCCACACTCTGCCCAGGCTCATCTGGAACATAAGACATATGGAAAGATGGAAAAACTCACCCACGCTGATCAAATAAGACCACAACCGAGGGGAAAAATATACTCCTAATACATAGCAACACAGAAATAACCTCACAGAGACTTCAAGGTAAATGTCCTAACAGTGCGCACTAAAATGAGATGAAAGCAAAAGAACTTCTACAGAGAGAGAAAACATTTAAAGTCTAAGGAAAGTCCAAACAAAAATCACAGAACTAAACAATATAGAAGCTGAACTAAAAAACACAATAGTGGACACGGAGAGATAGTATAGGAAGGAAGGATGTGGGCAAAGCAATACTACAATGGGGAGGGCGCTTGCTTTACATTGGCTAACTGGGCTATTTATGGCATCCCAGATGATCTCCCAAGTTTACCAGGAGTATAGAGACAGAAGTAATACCCGGGCACTTCCAGGTATGTTTAACTCCCTTCCCCCCAAAAAACTACAACAGATAGAAATTACCTTCAAGGGTAATTAAAGTAGTGGAACCCATGCAAAGAGATCAGCGAAAAGAAGGAAATGAGCACCCAAAAGATAAGATACTATAGAGGCTAAAGTGTTTGCCTTGCAGGCAGCCAATTCCAGTTTCATCCCAGCATTGCAAAAAGTCCCCCCAAGTACCAACTAGAATAAACCCTAAGTATAACTGGGTTATACTTAAAATATTAAAATTTTTAATATTGTAGGGCCAGAGAGCTAGCACAACAGTAGGGCATTTGCCTTTTACACAGCCAATCCAGGATAGACAGTTTGAATCCCAGCATCCCATCCCCTGTGCCAACCAGGAGCAATTTCTGAACGCAGAGTCAGGAGTAACCCCTGAGCGTCACCGGGTGTGACCCTCCCAAACCCCAAAAAGACCAAGTTTAATATTTTGGTAAATATTTTATTTCTGGATCTATAGTAATGTTGCTTCTCATTCTTTTTCTTTTTTTTTTTTTTTTTTTTTTGGTTTTTGGGTCACACCTGGCAGTGCTCAGTGGTTACGCTTCTCATTCTTGACATTGGTTATTTCTATACGGACTCTTTTTAAATTTGATAAGCTCCCAAAGAGCTTTATCTGTTTTATTTATTTTAAAGTAATAAATTTTGATCCATTAATTTAAACTAAAAAATAGATGTATTAATATATGGAGTCAAGGGACATTTAGTCATTCCTCTAACTAGTCATTCTTCTGTAACTAGTTGAGTCATTCCTTTCTGAAGAATATTGAGAGAAACATGGAGGAACATCTGAATAATGATTGTGATCTTGTTCTTGATCAGAATTGCCCTTACAAAAATGTTCACTTTGTAAATATTCATTGAGCTGTTCTATTAAAGATGTGAATTTTGCATGTCTAATATATTTCTTAAAAACTTGAAAAATAAAACATGTCTGTCTCAAAAACATAATTAATGAAAAAATAGGATTATTTGAATGAGTCAAGAAAAGATACCAGGTGAAGTAAAAAAACAAAACAAAACAAAACAAAAAACCATCACTCCTGGAGTTCCAGATGGAGAAAAGGGAAATTATTCTAAAATCATTGGGGCCGGGTGGTGGCGCTGGAGGTAAGGTGCCTGCCTTGCCTGCGCTACCTAGGATGGACCGCGGTTCGATCCCCCGGTTCCCCATATGGTCCCCCGTGCCTGCCAGAAGCGACTTCTGAGCCAATAGCCAGGAGTAACCCCTGAGCGTCACCGGGTGTGGCCCAAAAAACCAAAAAAAAAAAAAAAAAAAGTCATTAAGATCAGAGATCTCACCCCAGGAGAAATTCAGGTTTTTTTTTCCTCAGGTGCTAGGTTTTTGTGTTTATGTGTTTTTGTGTTTCTTTTAAAGCAAGCAATAAAGTCACTGATAATAATAGAGGCACATAACCTGATCATGACCTGCTAACTAGGGGTGTCTAATACATGGAAGGGGCCAAGAAGATTCATAACAACCCCTGGTCAGAAAAGAAAACCTCACAGAAACAGATACATTAGTTCTGTGTAGCAATCTAAGTAAATGGAATTCACAGTCATTTAGAAGTCCCGAATCACTTCAAATCGCCATTGAGTCTCATCAGCCCCTGCACTGTGAGGGGCTCTCAGTTCTTTTCTTAGTAACCTGCTGATGCTTACTGAATTGTAAGTTATGAGGACACACGTCCAGGTGCACACCTGGTCAAAGGCAAAGACTGGGAAGTTCCACACATAGCCATCCTGTCTGCCAACAAGACCACAGGTGCAGCAGAAACAGTTACTATTTGCCTCTGTAATAAAATCAGTCAATACATTTGTAGAGCTGTAAATCAATCTCATAAGTGTTGCTAGGCAACTCATGCAGAATAGGTAGCCGGGATGGTGAGGTACTACTATTGTGGGTACTTTTCAGGACCCTGCCATTTATAGCAACCAATTCTACTCTAAGCAGAGTAGAATTTGAACGTATTATAATATCAGTCTTAAAGTTATGAACTTTAAAGGGAGAAGAAAAGAAATAGAGGGACTAATCGACAGAGAGTGATGTTACTTATGACAGCTTAGCTTCCATATGGGGGTGGCTGAGAGGACAGACAATCTGCATCTTTGAGCCAAATGATAACTTTGAAAAGCTCATGCTGCTAAGAAACCTACTAATTAAACTAAAACCACTCCAAGAATAGAGAAGATCTGATTTAGATTTTATGGCATCAAATACTCAGTCTGGGGGGAATCTATTATTTTGGTTTTGGGCCACCCCTAGAGGTGCTCAGGTGCTCTTGGCTCTGAACAAAAGGGTCACTCATGGCAGCACTTAGGTAACTATATGAGGTCAGCCATGTTCAAGGCCCTACCCATTGTATTCTCTCCAGGCCTGTGGGTCAGCAGTGAAACACAGATCTCAAATATATGATGCCCAGAGCATTGCCTGGTTGAACCCTGAGTTTCAGATGCAAAGTCTGTGCTTATATACCTACCTACTATTGTATTGTTCTGGCTCCAAGCAACATGCAGCACTTTATCTTCTATCTTTTCCTTTAAGTGCGTCAGTTCTTAATAGGACATGGGGTTTATTCCAAGTTATAGATGCCTCATGACTGTACCATACCTACAAGATGGTTCCTATGAATTCTGATGAGTTTGGTGTGGGGGCCATTCTTAGCTGTGCTCAGAGATCATTCCTGGAAGTGCTCAGAGGACTGTGTGGAGTGCCAGAGATTAAAGCCAGATAAGCTTTATGCAAGACAAGTGCTTGTCCCAATGTACTCTTTGTCCTCTGAATTCTGGATACAAAGCAAGTCAGTTCTATTTGCCATCTTAATTCTTCTAAGTCTAGTATTTAACACATTTAAAGTACAACAAATACTACACACAGTGGCATAAACAAACAAAAAGAGATCATCTACAATACTCTCACTGATTCAGTCAAGTTCAACGAAGTGCTTACTGATCATATATGAAAAATTTACCACTGGGCCAGAGTGATAGCACAGCAGAAGGGTATTTGCCTTGCACGCAGCCAACCCTAACAGACCTCTGTTCGATTCCCGGCAACCAGTATGGTCCCCAGGGGCAATTTCTGAGCACAGAGCCAGGAGTAACCCCTGAGCACTGCCGGGTGTAACCCAAAAACAACAACAGCAAAAATGTTTACCTCTGAAAATATGACAAGACCCCACGGGTCTTGTCAAAAAATAAAAAAAAAAAAGACCCATGCCAAGAATACATAACAGTAACATTCCAATCCTCCCTGCCACTTAAATCCTCAAACTAACATAGCAAAGTTGTAGAAATCAAATGTGGCAGGAAGGATGGTAATTGCTGACTGATAGTATGGGTTTAAATTTTTTTCAGTCTCAAAAAAATACAAGAAAAATTTTTTCCAGTCCAAATCTCAGAGAAATAGTTTTTTTTTTTTTTTTTTTTTTTTTTTTGTGGTTTTTGGGTCACACCCGGCAGTGCTCAGGGGTTACTCCTGGCTCCATGCTCAGAAATTGCTCCTGGCAGGCACGGGGGACCATATGGGGCACCGGGATTCGAACCGATGACCTTTTGCATGAAAGGCAAACGTCTTGCCTCCATGCTATATCCCGGGCCCCGAGAAATAGGTTTTAATCACAGTATTTCCCAAATTCCAGGATGTGCCAAATAAATGCATGATAGTTCCTCTATAGTAACAGACTAAAATCTTTATTAATCTAATTCATATAATAATCGCATCCACTATAAAGATCCCTTTGACCTCCTCTGCATTTCTTTTTAGGACTGAACATTTACAGCATCACAATATTCTGCATGCCCACTGCCCAGCGCTTCTTTGGATTTGTTCAAGTAGAATTGTACTCCTCTTCTTGCACCTACCTTCTCCTAACACTGTTTTTTTTCTGCTTCTTTATATCCAGAATTTCAATAATAAGCAAACTTCTCAACTCTCATGAGTGATAGACCCTTGACTCTCATCACTTCTCCAGATAAGAGGTTTGAAAGGGTACAAGAGGGAAATAATTTATTACCCTTTTTCAATTAATTTCCATTCAAGTGTGAAGACATTGGCACAGAACAGACAGGCTATGATTATGGTCAATCCTAATCTCTCCTTCAAAGAAAGGTAGTCATGGTGGAGCAGCTGGCACATCCCTGCAAAGCTTCTGCAGCTTGATGCTTCTGATTTCATGCATATAGTACTACTTAAAACTACTTAAAAAGAGAAAATAACCCTTGAGTGCTTCAAGAACTGTTCTGAAAAATTATGTTCTCCTATGGTTATTATAAATAGCCAACCTACATCAAAACATGTCTCAGTAGAATGGAGAAAAAAATCTAAGATTTTCAGATCACTTAAGAGATCTGAAAGGAGGTGGGGGGGGGGGCAGAGTGATAGCACAGAGGTAAGGCGTGTGCTTTGCTCGGAGATGACCCGGGGCAGACCTGGGTTTAACTCCCAGTATCCCATATCATAACCTGAGCCTGCCAGGAGCGATTTCTAAGCACAGAACCAGGAGTAATCCCCGAACTCTGTGGAGTGTGACCACCCCCCAAAAAAAAGATATCTAAAAGGGTGAAATTGGAATCTTCAAAGACCACTCAAAAAGCAAACAATGTGAGCCTGAGTGAAAAGCACAGCTGGTAGGGTTTTTGCCCTGCACATGGCTGTCAACCTGGGTTTGATCCCTAGCATCCCATTTCATCCCCCAATCTCTGAGCTCAGTGCCAGGTGTGTGAACATCACCAAGTGTGGCCCAAAACAAAACAAAAAGGAAGCAATGTGGGCACTATGAGAATGCATTTGGAGCAGGAATTATCCATGTTTTAAATTTGAAGACTGCCATTAATATGAAGTTATGGCAAACATGAGTAATCTGCTTTATCCAAACCTGACACAATCATGAAAAACAAAACAGAAAATGTTTAGTAACTTTCTTCCAGAGTTCACAGTTGAGGTTGTCTTTTCTAAGGCAAGAAGAGTACAGACTTCTCTGATGTGGACGACGTTAACAAGCTGTTTCCTCCCAGTGTTGATTGGCCAAAAGAATTCGTGCTGGTAGTTACAGACTCTGATACCAGTTGCATTTTGAAGAAAACATACATGATTTACAGTGCTTACCAGCCTTTCCAAATATAGTTCCAAAGAATTTCCTGAAATGCCACATCCTCCAAGTATGGGGTCAACAGCCACCATTCAAAACTGACTGGGTAACATCATAGAGTGCTAGTTAGGCGTCACTGAATTCCTGAATTTCTGAATTGTGGGCTGAGATGTTTATTCGCCACCCACAGACCCACTCTGCTTCCAACATACACTCCTCCCAGGAAGCAACACCCATATTTTCAGGAAGTCCAGCCCCTCAAGAAGGTAGGAAGTTTCTGGCTTTTCTTTCTCTCTTCCTTCCTCAAGCCATTGTTGAGATCTACACACTACAAAGCTGAAGGGGCAGGACAATGGCAGTTTAATGAAGAACTAACCCCAAAACATTTACATTTCTCATTAATCACATGAACCCTGAATTGCAGAGGGCAGGGGACATAAAGCTCATTATAAATTGATTCTATGATGTCAAAGAAAAAAACAGTTGAAGAGTTTAATAAGCAGCTGCCTTTTATTACAATGGGCTTGACGTCATTATTTTTTATATCCAACACTAAAACACAAAGCCATATGAACCACGATGAAAAGGATATGTGGACTTTTCTGAGTATTTTAATATCCTCTTATTGACAATAGATAGAAGAACTGAACAAGGACAGGGAAAAGGAAATGATTTTAGTGATTTCATTACAGTCACAGAGAAAAGCATTGCCGATGACAGGATTCGGCAGATGGTCCTGTGAGGGTTCAGCTTCTAAATAGCCGACAGGTCAACAAGCCCATTATTGACACAACTCAGGATGTAATTAATGGTGACTCTCAATGAGTAGAAAAGTTATTATAACATATGCTGTAGCCTTGGTAGTGGAACACAGGATGCTAATTTTCAAGTTATTTTAAAACCATTTCACAAGTAAAACATTAGAGACAGCAATTGAGGTACTCAGTATTTCTTCACTTAGTTCTCTCTAGTGACAATTAATGAATGTAGTGTAGATTTTTCAGATTTTTGAGACTTTTCAGATTCATTCAAGAACCCTTAAAAGCATTCCTATATTCTGAAATTATGAAATGTGAAGCCTTGAGTTTGTGTTTCTGTGGAAAGCTTTTTCCTGCTCAAAAATGTTTTGGCTATTTGGAATTTTATGATTCAATACAGATTTCACAGTTAGTTTCTGTTTTCTATTGATAATAGAAAATGCCACTAGGATAAAATTTGCATTTTAATCTACTTCGTAATGAGAGACAGAGGGATGGGACCTCTAGTGGTGCTCAGAATTTTTCCTGGCTCTCTGTGCCAAGCTCAGGATACTATAGAAAGTGCTGGGGAACACACAAATGTCAGCTGAATGCAGGTAGGTGCCCCTCCCCTGTGCTATCCCTATGCTCCCCCCAAAAAACAATAACTAAAATATGTACCACCTTATAATGTTACAAAATCAAGAAGTAACAAGTAAATGGGCTGAATGGACATGGGAAACAGAAAGTACCCACAACTTTGATATTCCTGATCTCCTGCTGTGTAGCCTTTCCCTGGTAATTCTCTGGCTTTGAGTTACATTCTTTCTGTCAGATGTCTAAGAGCCAGAAGTACCTCCCCAACTTCTAAATTGTGCTCAAGGGGAAACACAAAAAGTGAAAACCAAACTGCAGAGGCAAACATAATAACTTGGAATACCACTTTGACGGGGTATTCTGTATATTAACCTTTAAGAAATAATAAAAATGACAATTTTAGCATCAGCCAGTAGGTAGGAATTATTCCAACTATGCGTTGGAAACCTCATGCTATAGTCAGACTATGAGTATTTTTATAATTGACTACATACAATGCACAAAGAGTTTAATCAGTAAGGTTGTAATTTTACAGACTCATTCTTTTCTGCATAATGCATGAAAGTATAAACTACCTCCAAATAGGAAATTACTTACCAATAACAGTAACTCAGTATTTTATCAGCAAAAGTCATCCAAGGAAAGAATATGGCAAGACCAAAGTTGGGGATTTTTTTGTTTTTGTTTTTTGGTCACACCTGGTAGCACTCAGGGGTTACTCCTGTCACTATGCTCAGAAATCACCCCTGGCAGCCACGGAGAACCATATGGAATGCTGGGATTCGAACCACCATCCTTCTGCATGCAAGGCAAATGATTGCCTCCATGCTATCTCTCCAAGATCAAAATTTTAAAGTAAAATATATTCAGCAATAAATTGGGAAAGGTAATAGCAAAAGGAATTTTTTTTTTTTGCAAAAGAGATTTTAAAAGATGCTTTTGTATTCATAACTAACACTTTCCTAAAATCTATTAAAAATGCCACTTTTAACGAATGGAAAAAAATGTATGCTGGGGGCCAGAGAGATAGCATGGAGGTAAGACGTTTGCCTTTCATGCAGAAGATCATTGGTTTGAATCCTTGCATCCCATATGGTCCCCTAACCCCCCTGAGCCTGCTAGGAGTAATTTCTGAATGTAGAGGCAGGAGTGCTACCAGGTGTGACCCAAAAGCCAAAAAAAAAAAAAAAATGCATGCTGGTGAGGCCCGGGAGATAGCCCGTGAGATAGCATGGAGGTAAGGCGTTTGCCTTTCATGCAAAAAGGTCATCAGTTCGAATCCCGGTGACCCATATGGTCCCCCGTGCCTGCCAGGAGCAATTTCTGAGCATGGAGCCAGGAGTGACCCCTGAGCACTGCTGGGTGTGACCCAAAAACCACACACACACACACACAAAAAAAAAATGCATGCTGGACTTTCAAAAGTAAGAATGTACTACAGGGAACTGGAGAAGCATACAAGGGAAACCATGTATGATACAGTTCATGAACATGAAAAAAATTAAATTCATGCTGAAACAGAATCTTGTTAATGTACTTTATTCAAAATACTAGGTAGCATTTCCAGCTTCGTACACACTACATTGAAAAACAAAAATAAATTGAACTGTAATAAAGCTAAACTACTGGGACCGGAGAGATAGTATGGAGGTAAGGTGTTTGCCTTTCATGCAGAAGGAAGGTGGTTTGAATCCCGGCATCCCATATGGTCCCCTGTGCCTTCCAGGGGCGATTTCTGAGCATAGAGCCAGGTGTGACCCCCAAAAAATAAATAAACAATTAAAAAAATAAAGCTAAACTACTGATAACTTTTTATAAGTTACTACAATTTGATGTATAGTCAATGCAATTAACAATCACAAAAATAGCTAAGGTAAACACCATGGACTAGCTACCCAAATCATTCATAGCTCCCTTCTCTTGTGTCTTTCCCACCTACAGAGATTACAAAGGAAAAAAAGCCATTGTTTACAAATACTTGTAGGTAGCATGGACATGTGACACAGCTCTTGCTAGGGAACATTGACTCTTCTAAACAGAGGGGTGAATATTTGGAGCCAGAGAGATAATATAGTAAGTAGGGCATTTGCCTTACACATGACCAACCTGGATTCAATCCCTAACATTCTATATGGTCCTCCAAGCTTGCCGAATAACCTGAGTATCACTGAATATGGCCCAAAAACCAAAAAGAAAATTTGCTAGAAAACTTCTTTGCTTCTCTCTTTGAATGTGAATAAAAGGTCTAGAGATACTAAGCCCTTAATCACAAGATAATAAACAGGAACCAAAGGCCTCTTCAGTAAAGGTAAAAGAAATGAGGGTCCCTGAACCACCTTATCAGATCTGGACTTCTTATTGTATAAGACAGTGGTCTTCAAACTACGGCCTGCTGGCCACATAATGTATTTGTTCCCATTTTGTTTCTTCACTTCAAAATAAGATATATGCAGTGTGCATAGGAATTTGTTCGTAGTTTTTGTTTTTACTATAGTCCGGCCTCCAACGATCTGAGGGACAGTGAACTGGCCCACTGTTTAAAAAGTTTGAGGACCCCTGGTATAAGATATATAAAAGCTATTGTCTTAAACTATCATGATAGTTTTCTATTTGTGCCACTGAACATGCTTGCAATGAATGCAAATATAAAATTCTCACATAAAAATAAAACGAAGAATTATAATGAAAATCCAGGACCAGAAAGTTAGTACCATGAGTAGGGAACTTGCCCTGTAAATGGCCAGTCCAGGTTCAATCCCCATTTCATATGATCGCCCAAGTACTGCCAGGAGTAATTCCTTAGTGCAGAAAAAGGAGTAATTTCTGAGCATGATCAGGTGTAAACCAAAACAAAAATTAAAATAATAATAAAATAATAATAGTAATAAAGAAAACCTAACTAATATCCTAAAAAGAACTTCAAGGTACTCTGAACATCACCAGGAGTGATCCCTGAACATAAACCAAGAATAACCTCTAAGCATCTCTAGGTGTGGGCCAATAACCAAAAATTTTTTTAAAAAAAGAACTTCAAAACTTTATTTTTTTAACCTGAAAATGTCAAAAATCACCATAATACAATTGGAAGATGTGTTTGAGTGTAATATATAATAAAGTTTAAAATATAATGCTAAACAAAAGTAAGACTGGAAGAAATGCATGACACTCAAGGTCTAATATAAGTCCTTTTCCAGTATTTCCTCTATTGTCAGTGAGGAAATATTTCTTGGGAAGCAGAAACTCTGATTCAGTTTTTAACCTTCAAGTTTGAACCTTCAAACTTGGAAAGCTTTCCTCCAGGTCAGCAGCCAAAGCCTTATCCACTTCATTTAGGGTTTTCAGAAACTCTTCCACCTTTAAGTCAAACAGAAAATACAAGTCAACAGAAAACAGTGATTTCTCTAACTGTGGAAATAATCCATTTGTTACATGATGCTAGATTCCCAGATAACAGGTTATTTCCTACGCAGTACCAACTCAGGGATACAATAGCCTATCCCATTCTTGTCACTCCTACACTAGCATTTCTCCTCACAGCGTTTCCTTTTAGTTCCATGGCTAGGCTATGACTGTCTTCCATGGTGGATGTCCCTTCATTCCCTCATACCTCACTTCATTTTCCTAACTTTCTTTTTTTTCTTTTAATAAAATTTCTTACTTTCAAAGTTCCTCTTTTGTTACCAAGTGTGATATAATTTAAAGAATAATGAAAACCTATCTATTAGGCCTGAGATAAGGCACTTGCCTTGCACTGCAGCTCATATCCTTAGTATTGCATATGGTCCACAGAGCATTGTCATGGATCACTCCTAAGAATAGGACCTAGGCATTGCCAGGAATAATCCAAAAACCAACCAAACAAAATAAATTAACCAAATAACTATTTAGGGGCCGGAGAGATAGCATAGGGGTAGGACATTTATCTTGCATGCAGAAGGACGGTGCTTCAAATCCCAGCATCCGATATGGTCCCCAGAGCCTGCCTGAGGCAATTTCTGAGCATAGAGTGCTGCTGGGTGTTACTCAAAAACCAAAAAACAAAAACCAAAAAAAAAAAAAAAACCTATTTAGGGGCTGGAGAGATAGCATAGCAGTAGGGCATTTGCCTTCCTTTGCCTTGCACACAGCCAATCCAAGACAGACGGTGGTTCAAATCCTGGCATCCCATATGATCCTCGTGACTGCCAGGAGCAACTTCTGAGTGCAAAGCCAGTAGTAACCCCTGAGCGATGCCGGGTGTGTGCCCCCCAAAAAACAAAACTATATACTAAATCCATCTAAGAGCCTTAATTTTTATTTTATTTATTTATTTTGATTTTTGGGCCACACCCAGTGACGCTCAGGGGTTACTCCTGGCTATGCGCTCAGAAGTCGCTCCTGGCTTGGGGGACCATATGGGAAACCAACCGGGGGATCGAACCAAGGTCCGTCCTAGGCTAGCACAGGAAAGGTAGGCACCTTACCTCCAGCGCCACTGCCCGGCCCCACTTTTTATTTTTTTAGTTTGTTTTTTGGGTCACATGCAGCAGTGGTCAGGTGTTACTCCTGGCAGGCTCAAGGGACCAAATGTCTAACTTTTGCTTCAAATAGAACATTTCATAAGAGAATGAGTATTTAAGTTCAGTATATTGATTTACCTCTTAAAATTAAAATTGTGTGGATAGAGAGCTCAAATGGGCTGGGCACCTATTTTACATGCTGGAGACTTGGGTCCTATCCCCAGCACATAGTCCTCCAAGTCCCATCAGGAGTGACTCCTAAGCACTGAAACTGAATTAGCTCCTCAGTACAACTGAGAAGAGCCCAAAACTTCAAGGTATAACTTAGGTGAGTCTTATGAGTTATCGATCTCGCAGTCATCTCGCCAGCAAAGACATCGTGTCTTGCAAGTTAAACCCTCTCTTGTTTCTCACCAAGGCCTCAAATATCAGAATGTTCTTTTCAAAACTCTGTATTTAGTAATCTCCTAAAAATCATCTACACATTTACCCAAACTCACCACTGGGCTATAAAAGGGAAGAAGGTGTTGAAATGCGCAGGAACACTTTTGTTTGCTTAACTGGCCTTCTTTCAATCCCAGAGCAATTGTCTCCTAAAGCAGAACAAAACAAAAGATCTCGTGTCAAATTAGGAAAGCTTCTAAAGACGAATTTGTATATAAATACAAAACATAGACAGTATTCTTGCAGTCATTTCCTGTGTGATAGGGAACCCTCAGCACTTCCCGCCTCTGTGGATGTCTCCCTGCCCCCAAACATTTTATTCTATTCTACTACATCTTTATCCACAGTTTCTTTGCACTTATAGTTCCATCGCTGAGGCTTTCATTACTTTTAAGATTACTTTGGGTTTTGAGGTCACACCTTGTAGTGTTCAGCACTTACTTGACTCTACCTTCGAGAATCACTTCCTAGAAGGGTTCAGTGGACCATATGTCTGTGGTGCTGAAATTGAGTAAAAGGCAAGTGTCTTGCTCACTGTATTATCCCTCCAACTCCAAGAATACATTTGAAAATTACCAGTGATAAGAGCCTGTAAATTCGGGGCCGGGCGGTGGCGCTGGAGGTAAGGTGCCTGCCTTGCCTGCGCTAACCTAGGACGGACAGTGGTTCGATCCCCTGGTTCCCCATATGGTCCCCCATGCCTGCCAGGAGCGACTTCTGAGCAAATAGCCAGGAGTAACCCCTGAGCGTCACCGGGTGTGGCCCAAAAACCAAAAAAAAAAAAAAAAAAAGAGCCTGTAAATTCTCCTAATTTTAACCTCAACACTCTCTAATCCTTTTTCTTTTTCTTTTAAAATAAGATATAATACCATTGATGCTAAAAAAAAAAAAATGTTAGGAGACCAGAGATAGTAACAGTTGGCAGGGCACTTGCCTTGAACACAGTCTACCTGGGTTTTATCCCCAGCATCCTGTATGGCTCCCCCAAGCACTGCTAGGAGTGAGTCCTAGGAATAAGCCCTGAGTACCACCAGGTGTGGCCCCCAAAGAGAAAGAATCTCTAGTAGCAACTCAATTTCCTTAAGAATAAATTCAAATTTTCTATGTATGGCATATAAGAATTCCTGGTTTATTCTTAGTCTATTTTCTATATTCTGCTTGTGTAAAAATTAGAAAACATCTACATCTATTTCGTAAAAAATCCAAGTAACTGCAATTAAAGAAATTTATTTGCAGTGAATATGTGTATGACAAAATATTAGAGAATTATCAAACAGAACATATTTAGCTCCTAAGCACTGTTGGGTGTGTCCCAAAAAGAAAAGAAAGAAAAAAGAATATTTTAATAATCTTGATCATATTAAAGAAAAATATTCCTTAACACAAGCAGCATACATTTCTATAGGTGTTTTTTTGTGAAGGATATTAAATAGGCTCTAAGTGAAAAATCTTTCATCACGGGGCACAGAGGGTAAGGCATTTGCCTTGTACACAGCCGACCCAGGTTTGATCCTGGCATCCCATATGGTGCCCCGAGCCTGCCAGGAGAAATTTCTAGGCATAGAACCAGAAGTAATTCCTGAGCGAGCGCCACCAGGTGTGGCCCATAAACAAAACAAACAATAAATAACTTTTAGCAAAAAATGATCTGGAAACTTTCAGCAAAAAATGATCTGGAGTCAAAACAAGAAAATACTTATAGTAAAAAGTCTAGTAAAAAGAATTGAATATAAAAACCTTATATACAGTTATAAGTATTTAAAAAATATAAACAACCAAAAACAGCATTAGTTGTATAAGAGTATTTTTTTTAAATCTTTTTGTTTGTTTGTTGTTTTGGGGCCATACCCGGTGATGTTCAGGGGTTACTCCTTGCTATGTGCTCAGAAATCGCTCCTGACTGGGGGACCATACATGATGCCAGGGGATGGAAAAGCGGTCCATCCTAGGTCAGCCTCGTACAAGGCAAATACCATACCTGTGCGCCACCACTCTGGTCCCACTTTATCAGAGTATTAAGTTGAAGATAGATAAGACTTTCTGCTTATATATATCTCCCCAAATTTATAATATATCTATACTACTTTTATTTTTTACTGCTTTTATACTTTAAGAAACTATAAATAAATGTTGGACACTGTTCAGTCTATACATTTTTTGTGAAATAAATGATTAATTCACCTTTCTTACCTTTGTTAATGTTTGAAAGATATTAGAAAGAAATTCACATGAGATATCCTTTAAGATTTTTAGGTGGAAATCATCTTGGATAAAATCAGACTTTTTGGTTTCTTCTGTACTAGACTCTGCTGAGTTCTCTAGTTTCTTCTGACAATGTTCCATGTTTCGTAAAACACGAATCAAGCTGTCAATTAGGGGAAGATTTACTGTACAGGTAAGAGACAAGGAATTAGTTACTTTGGGTTTCTTCTCATTTCCTCAACAAGCCTGGAATATCCTCCAGTCTAGAGAAATACTGTATCTCAAGTATTATTCAAAGAATGAGGGATCAGAAAAACAGCTCAAAAGGCTAAAGCACATGTTTTGGAGATGAGGTTCAATTCCTGGTACCACCTACCTGAGCACATGGTCAAACTGGGTTTGATCCCTAGTACCTATTATGGTCCCCCAAATCTGCCAGGAGTGATCCCTGAATGCAGCTCCGACCCCATTTTCCCCACCCCTAAAAAAGTCATATCTTAAGAGACTCAAAGCCACTAAAAATCATGGGTACATTGGTATCAAAGTTGAAAACTCTGGATGCTCTTGGAAGGAGGTGGGCTGAGTCCCTGCCTTGAGGAAGGCCTGGCAGCTACATCCACTCTCCATAGTCTCTACCATGCTAACAGCACAACTTCATTGCTTAGCAACTAATCTCTGCAGAGACACCAAAATGACAAACACTCCAGGTACACCATTTCTGGAATGAAAATTCTGGAGTCTTCTCAGACTCTATCCACTCTCTTTCCAGAAACTCCAACAGTCACAACCAACAACCCACAGCCACCACCATGTAAACTTATGGGTCCAGCTTCACAGATCCTGCAGTTCCTGGAATGTACTGCATGACACCTCCAAATTTCTCAATATAGACACACAGAGGAAACCAAATTAGATGGGAAAGTAACATAGAAGCCACCTAAGCTCAGCAAACAAAAACAACACAAAAAGCACAGTTTAGAAAATCTTCAGAGAATGACTTATTAACACTATTGTAAGATTTAACAATTTTCACAAATTTTCATTTACTGAAGTTTTTCTGATAATTTTATTATCATTTAACTATAGCAATATAAAATAAATTATTTTGTGCCTGCCAAGGGGGCATACTCTAGGTGTGAAACTGGAAACAATGGTGGAGATAATGTTATACTAGTGGTGGGATTGTTACACTAATGGTGGAACACTGACTCACAGAAACTGTATTATGAACAACTTTGTAAACCAGCGTTTAAATAAAATGATTAAAGGGGGAGCAAACAAGATCATAGAGGCATTAAACTTCAAGAGGGTTTTATTTTTCAGTTTTTGGGCCTGGTGATGCTCAGGGGTTACTCCTGGCTATGCGCTCAGAAATCGCTCTGGCTTGGTGACTATATGGGACACTGGGGGGGATCAAACTGTGATTCATCCTAGGTTAGCACGTGAAAGACAAATGTCCTAGGCTTGCACCACCGCTCTGGCCACTAGAGTATTTTTATTTTTTATTTTGGGTCCATACCTGGTGGTAATTAGGGTTTAATCCTGGCTCTGCATTCAGAGATCTTTACAGGTGATCTTGGAGGACCATATGTAGTGCTCAGGATCAAACCTGGGTTTACTGCATGCAAGCCAAGAGCCTTAACCTCTGTATTATCACTCTGGCCCAAATCTTTTTATATCTATATATGAACAACAATCTAGAAGTGGGGGAAAGAATTAACAATTGTATAAAAAAGAAGAATCAAATACCAAGGCAGGAGCAGGTAGGATGCTTGCCTTGCATAAGGATGACTCAGGTTTGATCCCCGGCATCCTATATGGTTCCCCAAGCCTACCAGGAACAGTTTCTGAGCTAAGAGCCAGGAGTAACCTATGTGGCCTAAAAATGAAACAAAACAAACAAAATAAAAAGAATCAAATACCTAGGAATCAAATTAACAAAGATACAAGACTTATACATTAAAATGATACAGTAAGCAATAATTAAATGAATTAGAAGACATAAAAGATAGAAAAATCCTTGTTCAAATTGAAGTAGTTTAAAATGACTTATACCAAATTTTGTATAAATTCAATGCAATATATCAAAAATTCTAATGGCATTAGTCAAGGACAAAAAGTACTACCAAAATTTGTAATGAACTAAAGAAATGCCCAAGAGGGGCGGGGCGGTGGCGCTGGAGGTAAGGTGCCTGCCTTACCACGCTAGCCTTGGACGGACCGCGGTTCGATCCCCCGTGCCCCATATGGTCCCCCAGGCCAGGGACGACTTCTGAGCACATAGCCAGGAGTAACCCCTGAGCATCACTGGGTGTGACCCAAAAACCAAAAAAAAAAAAAAAAAAAAAAAAAAAAAAAAAAAAAAAAAAAAAAAAAAAAAAAAAAAAAAAAAAAAGAAATGCCCAAGAATCAAAGCAACACAGAGGAAAAAATAGATGGCAGGCACTGTGTTACCTGACCTTAAACTACACTTTAGACTATGTTAATCAAAACAGTGCAGTATTAAAATTTTAAAAGCACAAATACAGACCAAAGAAATACAACAAAGACCAGAAATAATCCTTACATATATGAAGTGAACTTATAAGAGCCAAGCATATGAAGAAAGAAAATTCTCTAAAGAAATGGTACTAGGAAAAATTAGTCAGCAATGTGAAAAAATGATAAAACTGAGGAGCTGTAGCAATAGCACAGTGGGTAGGGTGTTTGTCTTGTATGCAGCTGACCCAGATTCAATCCCCAGCATACCACAGAATCCACCAAGCCTGCTAAAAGTAATTGCTGAGTGCAGAATCAGGAGTAACCTAAGTGCTGTGTGGTCCCAAAAACAAACAAAACAACAACAAAAATTATTTTAATGGATTAAAGACATAACTGTGAGACCCAACTTCATAAAAGACACTGACAGAAAAAACTGGGCCAGGGAGAGAGCTTAAAAGTTTTGGAGTGCATCATGTTTTGTATATGAGAACTCAGGGTCAACCCAGGCACAGCATAATGTCCTGAGGATCCATGAGAGAGGTCCCTGGCTAGGTATGACCCAGTTAAAAAAAAAAAAATGAAAGAAAGGAAAAAACCCAGGCCTTTTATAAAGAAAAAGAGGGATAAAAAAAAAATAGTATAGGAGTAAAAATGCTTGCTTGCTACACACAGATAAACTTGGTTCAACGACAAAAAGTATATGTGTGTGTATTATGTGTTTCAGAAACCAAAAGGGGGCCAGAAACAGTAGAGCAGGCAGGGTGCTTCCATGACACCACACATGGCCCCCAAAATCCACCTGACCTCGGAGCTATGATTAAGTCCTAAAAATATTGGATGTGACCAAAAAACAAACAGAACAAACAAAAAAGAGGCTAGTTTTCTTTTTTCATTTGGCAGAGCAGAATTTAATTTATTAAACTGAAATGATGCCTACCTTCTTCTCTTTTTAGATACTCCTGTTCTGCCTGCGAGGCATAGATGGCAGACATCACTGAAAAAAGAGAGGCTAGCACGGTTTTCTGTTCCTGAAGAATAATGGGTGGATCATCAGCCTGGCAGAATTCATGGCAGACCAGGTCAAAAAGTAAACTCCATGTGTCTTTCCCAGTATCAGGGCACTGCACTTAAGAAAGATCATTTTAAAAGTAGTCAATTAAAAAGAGCAAGTCACCCCGTGAATGAATACAAAGCTTACACATATTACATCTTACCAACTGCTTGAATTCCATCGTCCACTGTGGTAAGCAGCTGTAAGATACGCATGTAAACATCAAGTCCTTCTGGATGTTCCGAGCTAAACACAAAAACAAAGATCATCAATACTGAGCTCACTGCCGTGTGTGTGTGTGTGTGTGTGTGTGTGTGTGTGTGTGTGTGTGTGTGTGTGTGTGTGTGTGTGTGTTTGTGTGTCTGCATATGCGCACGCATGAGAGAGAGAGAAAAAAAGATAACGCACTCAAGAAAGATTTCTACCACTATGACCTACTCACTACTCTATGTTGGGGTTTAAACCAGGGGTCTCAAACTCGCGGCCCCGGCCCTCCGTACAACATTTTGTGGCCCTGTCCTAGAGGAATCTTTTTCTGTTTTGTTTTGCTTTAGTTGTTTGGGTCACACCCCCCAATGTTCAAGGCTTATTACTGACTTTGCACTCAAGGATCACCCCGACTTTTCCTCCTGCGGCCCCCAGGTAAATTGAGTTTGAGACCCCTGGTAAACAAATGAGCAAAGAAATCTCCAAGGTAGAGGAAACAATGTGAAAAAGGCTTAGTGAGGAGAGTCTGGTTCAGCTGAAATAATGTAGGAAATTTCAGGTGACTGAAACAGTAAAATAAAAAGGATGAAGTACTGTGTCGGACCTTATAGAAGTCATTTTCTTAAAAAATCTGGAAGACCAGAGGTGTGGCTGAGTGAAAAAGTACTTGCATTACATGTGTGAAGTTCTGAGTTCTAGTCCCAGCACTGAAAAAAAAAAAAAAAGTATAGATAGCAAAATCTAGCCTTCATCATAAGGATGGCAAGTAGGCATGAACAAGAGGGTCAGGGTGGGCTCTGCAGAATCATAGAGGGGGAAAAATTACAGCAGTTGTCCAGGTGAGATACTGACCTAGTCATTCATACCACCAAGATCCTAGAGAAAACTGGGACAAAGGGTCCAAGACATAGTCCAGTGGATAGGGCATTTGCTTTGCACAAGGCATATGCAGGTATAATCCTCAGTGCCCCATATGGTCCTCTGAGCCACTAGATATGGCGCAAAAGAAAAAAAAAAAGTACTGCAAAAGAAATTCCTTTCTACCTAAGATTTCTAGCAATTGGATTTTCCTATAATATTTCGCATACAAACTTCACCTACCGTACTTGTTTGGCAGCTTCCAGCACACAGGGCACAATTTTAAACACTGGCTGCTCTTCAGATTCTTCCTGGGGTGGGTCCAGAGGTGGAACAGTCCCCTTTCTAATCCATTCCAACATTAGCTTCTCATCCAAATCAAAGAGTTTGTCCACAACTTCCCCCACCTTCCCAAGCAAGTCAACTGCAGAAAATAAAATGGGTTGTAGAAATGAGAAAGAAAAGTTTTAGAGCAATTAATCCAGATTCCCAAAATTATACTAAGAAAGTCAATTCTTGCCAAACATTTATTCCTAGTGCCATTATATCTATCTCCTTTGTTTAAATGTGCTTTTTTACCTTCTCTAACGGAAGGTGTATTAGTGTCGTAAAACAGATTAATTATGGAGCGCTGGATGGAGGTGGATGATGGTGAGATGGATGGAGAAGCCTTTCTCCATCACTACTAGCCCAGGCCACGCACCTGTATCTCTCCCCAGCCAGCGGATCTGAGGGTTCAGGGTAGCCTCGAGGAAAAGATTCACAGCAGTCAGGTTTCAAGAGATATCAGCTTTATTCAGGGCCCTAGCCTACAGGTGTGCCTTCTAACATAACCTTTCAAGCAAGCTCCATTATTAGCTCTGCATTCAACATGTTTCTTCTCTCTCCATTCTGCCAGCTCTCCTTCTCTCTTACTGAGTCTCTCTCAATCTATCCTCCAAATCCTCTTCCTGCCCCTCAGGTAATCCTTTTTTTTACCTACCAAAGACCCCTTCCAGAAATGGGCAGGTCTTACCATCAGGTAAGGTTACACAGGAAGAATGGGGGATGGGGGAACATATCAATAGTCTAAAATAGTATTTTAGAAAGAAATTCTGTATCTGCATCGGGGTCAGAAAGATCATATAGGGGGTAGAGTGCTTGTCTTGCATGCAACCGATATAGGTCCAACCCCCAGCACCCTATATGGTCACATAGAGTCAGGTGTGATTCCTGAGCACTGCTAGATGTGTCCAAATAAGAAAACACAAGACAAAGTAAAAAAAAAAAAAAATTTATCTTACTTAATTTTGGGGACACCACATCCAGTAGTAGATGAGTGATGTGCAGACCAAGAATCTAAGTCAAGGCTCCTGCAAAACATGTGCTCAGGCCCTTTGATCCAACATTTTATTATTCTTTTTTGCTTTAGGGCCACAATCAGTCATGCTAAGGGTTTGGCCTAGCCCTGTACTCAGGAATCACTTCCAGCAGGTTCAGGGGATCCTATGAGGTAACAGGGATCAAACCCAGTTCAGCAGCATGCAAGTCAAGAATCCTGTGCTACATATCCAGACCCCAGCTTTTTTAAAAAGTGATCCTGAGGGGTTGGAGAGATAGCATGGAAGTGGGCCATTTGCCTTGTATGCAGAAGGACAGTGTTCAAATCCTTGCATCCCATATGGTCCCCCAAGCCTGCCAGGGGCGATTTCTGGGTGTAGAGCCAGGAGTAACCCCTGACAGCTGCCGGGTGTGACTCCCCCCCACCAAAAAAAAAATGTGATCCCTAAAAACTTATCTGGTTCCCTTGGGGCCGCAGCAGTGGCATGAGCCATAAGGCGTCTGCCTTGTGCACGATAGCTTAGGACAGACCAAGGTTCGATCCCCCAGTGTTCCATATGGTCCCCTAAGCCAGGAGCGATTTCTGAGCACATAGCCAGGAGTAATTCATGAGCATCACTGGGTGTGGCCAAAAAAACCACACACACACAAAGGTTATCTGGTTCCCTAAAATCAAATATAAATTGTGTTTCTAGATTACATGGTGACTTACCATTTGTTGAACTTGACAAAATGAAGCAAATACTATCATAAATAGATGGATATTCCCGAATTCTTTCAACCCAGATACT
>PVKC010015941.1:0-21129 GCA_004027635.1 Crocidura indochinensis
GGTATCAAAAAGTGAGAAGCAAGCACTGGAGCACTACCAGGTGTAGTGGAATAAAAGAGTTCCAAATTTTAATGTCATCCAATTTACCAAGTTTTTTTCACTATAGTTACTATCTGTTGCATCCTATGTTAATTCTTCTCCCTATACCCCCAACATGAAGCTATCCAAGACATTCATGTGGATTATAACCATTAATATGTAGAACAATGTTTGGTTATGAATATATATCTGAAGTTAGGTCTTCCATTTTTTTTACTTAAAAGTTAAGACAAAAGATAGAATCATGGTTCTCTTTGTATAAATAATATCATAAAGGGTACCAGAACTCTTTTTTTTTCCAGGTTGAAATTGAAAAGATTCAACTAACTGGAAATGAAATAAATGAATGAATAGCCCATATACTTTCTCTTTATAACTAAGTCTGTAACAGAACCAGTACATAAGTTTATGATCCATTACACTAACATGACCCAAAGAATATCCCATTTACCTCTAATGTCACAGTATTATAGAACAAGAAACTAAAGTTCATTTTTTCAAGTATAACTTTGAGATATTTTAACTCCCTTAATGATATATTATATGTATTTCTTAAGTTTCAGAAATTCCATAGGAGGTAGAAAAAGTACTTCTTTACTTAACCTAGTAGTACTCAAGTTATTTTTCTGTTTAAAATGTTTTCTTCAGTGAAACAAGCTGAAAACTTATTACTAATATTAGTGTTTTATGGATAATCATTGCAATAGTTTCTTCAATCTGTCACTTTCTATGTGTATTTATGTGTATACACACAGAATAATAACTTTTAGACTCTCTTATCTTTACTGCAACATTAAAAATATAAAACAAATAAATATTGTTCTTATTCAAATTATCTACTTCTAAATTTGTATGCTATTTTCTGAATTGTAAAATGTCTCTTAATTGCCCTCTCTCAAGGGCAGTTCCCCTATGTCATAATAATTGAAAATTAAGAAGTTACAGTGTTATAATTAAATTGTCCCTTTTGAACCATTGTTGACTTTAACTGAATATTAACCACTTTCCTTTCAGACAGAAGTTGCAAGAAATATACTGAACACCAACTGCTATAAGATAACATAACAAGCTTTGACAGGTTCCTAATTACCCTAGTACCCAGTAGTTAAAAACCTTTTAAAGTTGTAGCATTTCTCTTCTTTACACATAAGTTAAAAGTATAATTTATTTGCTATTTAATGTATATTTATTTTGATGCTTCAAAAAGGTATGAACACTCGCCCAATATGTTTAACTGTTAATGTGTAACCTTTAATTTATATCTGAGAAATATTAATAAAAATAAATTACTCATGTTAGCAACCACAGTGATCTCAAGAATAGATAAGTTCAAAAACTGGCTCATAAAAGACTGAGTCCCTTCTTAGATGTTGAGTAGGCTTCTGTTACACCCATAAAGTTATATTGTTTGTATTTTTATTTTCTTCTGCTAAATTTAATTTTATTTACATATAGAATGGAGTAAATTATAGCATTGGTATCATTGTTGTGATCAATAAAAATAAGGTGTATGGGACCAGAGAGATAGCATGGAGGTAAGGTGCTTGCCTTTCATGAAGAAGGACAATGGTTCGAATCCCGGCATCACATGTAATCCCCTGAGCCTGCCAGGAGTGATTTCTGAGCATAGAGCCAGGATTAACCCCTGAACGCTGCCAGGTGTGATCCAAAAACAAAAACAAAAATAAAAATAAAAAATAAATAAAAATAAGATATATGAAAAAGACAGGCTTAATGCACATAAAATAGGATATGAGTGTTAGCTCTATGAATCACAGTTTTAAGATTATTTTTTTTTAGTTTTTGGGCCACATGCTGCAGAACTCATGGGTTACTACTCCCGGCTCTAGAAATTTCTCCCGAAAGGCTCTGGGGCTATATAGGATGCTGGGGATTAAACCCAGGCTAGCTGCATGCAAACCAAATACCCCACATTCTGTGCTATTGCTCTGGCTCCAGTTTTAAGGATTTTATAATATATGTATAGATAATGTATATATAACATATAATGTATGTCTGTATATATCTATATGTGGTATATATTTTATGCATGTATGCATCTATATATGGTAATTAAATAAAAAACAAGTATTTAGAACCCAAACCCTTGAACTTAAGATATGTGTTTTTAGACTCATAGTGTAACTGTGAATAACCAGTGGGCTTTGAGGTAATTTTGAGAATAATGGCATAGTTTTCATTTTATTCTATATTTACTTATTGCAGTGCAATATCCTTTAAAGAAATAATCTCAGTTAATCTCTAAAACAACTCACTAGTATACACAGTCTGAATTATCTCATTGTGATATTAAATATAGAGACTCCAAGTAATATGTCTAAGGCTAGTAGAGTAAGTGAAAGGAATAGATCTTTACACAAGCTCATTCTTTCCACTTTAAGTACCAGCATTGAAAAGCTTGTGGAAAAATAAATCATGGTACAAAAGTCTTAGAGTCAATGGAAGTTCTTCTACAAAATATGATTTTTCAAATAGTTAGAACTTGTTCATTCTTCAAAAATTTAACCTGGGTTGTGTTCAAAACAATTTTTAATATTATGGAACAAAGTGAGGTTTGTGTCCCTAAACTACATTAAGACCAAATTTTTTTCATCTACAAATGTTTATTTATTAGTAAGTCTTAAATTGAATGCATACAAAAAATAAATGGGCAAAATGTATCCCCCCCTTAAGAAAAAGAAAATTGATTTTTTCTGAGGCCTGATAATCTGTACAAGGTTAAAGTACATGACATGTGTATATAAGTCACAACTTGCTGAACCCTGACACATAATTTTCTATGTATAATGCATGCAGCCATTGGGGGCTTCTGAGTTCTATTGCCAAGTGTCGCTCAGAAAGCCACAAGATCACCTGGTAGCCTGAGTAGTCCTCAGCATCACAGGGCTATAGTAGCAACACATCTTTGGATTGTTGCATTACATATAAAACTAGTTCTCAGAGGATTTTTGTAATGATATCCAATTTTCCAGAAAGTTCCTTAAGATTTCCCCTCTTCCACAAAAAAAAGACAATAGTCTAGTAGAAAAATAATACAGCAAGCTGTGGTTCCTCTCCACAATTTTGTTTCTGGAAAGCCATTTGGTAAAAGAACAAAAAATAAAGAGAAAAAAAGTCATAAAGAAGATGGTATGGTGTGTGTTGAATGCCTGATCCTTCTTTCCGTTTCTAGTTGACCAATACTAAAGAACTAAACACATTCATTAATATATATAAATATAAACTAAATGTGGTTAAATGTAGATACATTGGAGATTTAAAATATACAAAGTCTGATGTAATATGAATGCAAAAAGCTACAGATACAATTGACGCTTAAAGTGGTTTTTTGTTTGTTTGTTTGGGGTCCACACCCATCGGTGCTCAGGGGTTACTCCTGACTCTGCACTCAGATATTGTTACTGGCAGACTTGGGAGACCATATGGGATGCAGGGGATCAAACTCAGGTTGTCTGCTCAGGTTCAGTTTATTCCCACTCCTGTGCTCAGGAATTACTCCGAGCCATCCTTGGGCTGGATAAAATGTGGTAATATGCAGAATCAGTGATTGAGTTATTAGGCTGTGTGCAAGGGAAATACCTTAATTCACATACTTTATCTCCATTCCCAGAAAATATGTAAGATTTTTTTGAGATTCTCATGCACATATAATTTAGAGTATACCTAAGTAATTTTATCATTCCTTTATTTCTCCAATCACATGTGAGAAACTAAGGGCAAATAATTTCTTTGCTCTCTCATCAACAAATTATGTAAAGAAGGATTTCAAGATTAACTCCCTTTAGCTCTCTCCTCATATAGTCTGATAAGCATGCATTCAATTTTTTACCTTCTTTAAAAGGATGACTTCTGTTCTTCTGTTAAAAAAACTTTATAATTGTACAGAAACAGTAATCTGGAAAGTTTATTTGATGACTTATTTTTCTGTTACCCTAAGGTATTTGCCTTTCCTGTGATTTGGGTGCTTTAATTGAATAATAAAATTAATGTTACAAGAGAAAGTGCAGTCGGTAAGGTGCTTGCCTTGCACACAACCAGCTTCATTTAAATCCTCAACAATGACTTTGACCCCCTGGGCACAGATAGGAGTGATCCCTGGGCACAGTGTCAGTATATATCTTGAATACTACGTGATGTATACATAACAATGTCAAGTTTTCAAAATACTTTCTTTTTTATTTGTTTGTTTGTTTTTGGGAGTTCACACCCGGCAGCATTCAGGGGTTACTTCTGGCTCTGCGCTCAAAATTTGTCCCTAGCAAGCCTGGGGGACCATATGGGATGCTGAGATTCAAACCACCATCCTTTTTCATGCAAGGCAAATGCCCCATCTCCATGCTATCTCTCTGGCCCTTTAAAAATACTTTCTGATATCTAAGAACCACTATTTATCATTTTTATTTTGTTGTAGTTATTATTAAGAAGCACAATTTTTTATTTTGGGGAGGGACCACACCCAGCGATGCTCAGGGGTTACTCCTGACTATGAGCTAAGAAATTACGGGACCCGGGAGATAGCATGGAGGTAAGGCGTTTGCCTTTCATGCAAAAGGTCATCGGTTCGAATCCCGGTGCCCCATATGGTCCCCTGTGCCTGCCGGGAGCAGTTTCTGAGCATGGAGCCAGGAGTAACCCCTGAGCACTGCCGGGTGTGACCCAAAAACCACAAAAAAAAAAAAAAAAAAGAAATTGCCCTTTGATTGGGGGACCATGTGGGACATGGCGGATTGAACAGTGATCCGTCCTAGGTTAGCACGCGAAAGGTAAATGTCCTACCGCCTATGCCACCGCTCCGGCCCCAAGAAGCACAATTTATTGTGGTAAGTGATGGGAACTGGGTGAAGACCAAGGACTCAGGAGGGGAAACACTGAGGCTCTCAAGAGTGTAGTACCCACAATTTATCTAAGGATACATGATGTGACACATACATTTGACTTTCAGTCATTTAAGATGAGTCACTTTTTTAGCCATCATGTCTTTACATCTGCGTTAAACTTGGGGGTGTGAGCTATCTGGAGTCCAGAGAACTTCAACTTTGCTTGGAGAATGCTTTAAATATGTGCTGCTTGTTCTTCAGTTTGATGTGAATGGATGCACAGGGTGACTTTTCTAATTGACCCCTGGATCCTGCAGCTTTCAAAAGCCCCCAAACCCCTAGTCATACCTGTTTGGAGTCTGAGATTGGGGGATTTATGTGAGTATAGACCAGTGATCACTGCAAAGGACTCAGTCTCTAAGATCCTTTAGAACAAGGGCTCTAACTAGTTTTCAGCCGACTGTTTTCAGTCACTATATCCTGGGATCCTTTGCCAGCATAGTTGACTGTACAAAAACCATTATTTATAAATCAGTTCTCCATTTATTTTGGAAACTGATTAGAATGCAGTGTTTCATTGTTTAAAAGTACTGGGTTCAAAAAGAAAATGTTTAAAATACAATACCTATCTCTAGACAATATAACAGATATTACTCATTTCCAGTTCTGTGGTTGTTACCTTTTACATCTTTACATCACCACTGTAATTAAATGAGATATTGTTCATAATAGGGTACATAACATATCACTTACATGAGTGTAATATTCCCTATTAATTACTCTTGAACCCATAGGTGTTTTATTTATTATCCCGTGGTGTTTTGTATTTTTTTTTTTGATAATGGAACTCAGCAATGAATTTGCTCTAAGGATACTTTTGGTTGAATATGAAGAGCTATTTCTTGGTTGAGAATTGTGGTGAGAATGGACCTTTACCTGTCATTTTCAGGCTCAACAAGGGCTGCTCTCTTGGTTTATCTTATGAATGAGATCAGAAAGGAAAACAAACCTTGTCAAAAGGGAAAAAGAAGTAATGCATGATCAAAGTAAAAAAAAATTGATTTTAGAGGTTTAGAATTATTTTTTGTAATTGTTTATTTTTAGAGAAATAAAGTCAGAAAACTATTTCCCAAAATACTCTCAGAAGTTAAGAAAACTGTTCATTTTTACTTTATTTAGCTCTTTTCTTACTTTAGGGAATATATTATAATATATAAATGTATTAAACTACATAATCAAGAATAGAAATTCATCTTTTGTTTGTTTATAAGTCACATATACCAGTAATCAGAGAGTAATCCTGTCTTTGTATTCAGGAATCACTAGTAGCAAGCTTGGGGGAATTTAGTGGGTACCAAGGATTGAAACCAGTTCAACTATGTGCCCGGCAAGTTCACTACATTTTGTACTATTACTTCATGCTCTCCAAATTCATATTTTATAATTCACCTGGTGATTAAAGAATTGATAGAATAGTACAATTCAGTGATGTACTCTGCGACTAGCTAATGCAAGTCATCAATGAAATTTTAATTCTTTGTATATTCAAAATTTTTACATTATAAAAGGTATAATTAGTTATTATAGTAGATCATAATTGATACAGCATATCCAAGTTTCAACATGGTGTTTATACTCAATATAAAAAGATATGAGATACATAGACAAACCAATAAAGAGTTTCAGAATTTAAATAAATTTAGATTTATATCACTAAGTGACTCAATCCTCTAACACTGTTACTTCAGATGTTAGTTAGATGCCCAAGTTATTACTTGTACTTTTGTCCACTTTTATGATACCAGAAAGGTCCATAATTTTCTCTTTGGGTTTAACTAACTTCTTACAATGGCATATTGCACTCAGGAATCTAGCTTACATGCTACATCTTTGCTTTCTACAAAGTTTCAGGAATAAATCATTAAAAGACATGTGTAGACCAAAGTATGAAGAGAACTTACCTTTTTATAGAGAGTTCAATATACATTTATTGCTGATTAACACATTGACCTTTGATAAATAAACTCAACCCCTAGACCCCTCCCTTCTAAGAATTTCGTTAATTTCTTGGTTTCCCTGGTAAAAAGCCCCCCCCCCGCCCAATCTACTGGTTTTACAAAAATTAAATTTATTATGAGAAGAGACATTATTCACACATTTAACTTTTGGGACATTCTAAAACTTTGGAGAAATATAAACCAGTAATTACAGATGATGACCACATATATATGAAATATATTTTTATTTGCAATCCAAATGTTCACAATAGAGTTTTCCATAAATCACAGATATATGAAATATATATATATACATATATATATACATACATACATATTACTGGAGGGTATATCAGATTATGTGCTGGGTTTAGTCCTGTCTCTGTGCTTAGTGATTACTACTTTTAGCAGTGCTCATGGAAATAAAACTGTGATCTCAGGAATCAAGCCCAGTCTAACTTCATATAAAGGCATGTGCCTTAACTTAATAATGTGTATTATTTCTCTGGCCCAAACTGACTTAAAATTTATAGAGTAAATTACAGAATGGGACTATTTTTACATGTATGTGTGTGTTTATTGGGAAAGACATTATAGTTGATCTTTTATTCTGTGTGTAGAGAAATGGAAAAAGGAGGCTTTTTTTGTTTTATTAGGCATATATATGCATATATATATTCTGGAACATTCATTTCCTTAGATAATCTATAGATGACTTTCTATATTCAAAAGAAAAGAAAGAAAAGAGTTTTTTTGTAAATCTTGAAGAAAACTTTTCAAATGTGCATAGCAAACTATCACTCATCACAATTTTATCACCTGGTAAGGAGAAAAGTGAGTATCTTGCTGGGAACATAAAAAGTAAATGACTTGAGTAAGACTACACCTTAAGATAATGAAATAGAGCATTCTTTAACAAAGACTATCACTTGAACTATTTCAGATAATGAATTCTTAACTGATTGAAAAACTGCTGTTAAAGACTCAGCCATCACTTGCAGGCTGTCAGAAGTCTCTAGATGGTTTCTACTAGGGTCTCATGTAGGAAAGCTAAAAAAATTCACAAATGTTTCAGCCAGGTTAAGATTTCTTTATATATGCTATTAATTAGATACATATATAGAGTTATACTATGTTTTAGTACATTTATTCAGCTTATATTCTAAATTCATTTTATTCAAGGTAGCTTTCTATTGTCTTTTATGATGAATAGTATTTGTAATTTAATTTAGTTTATCGTGAAAATATTTATACATGTATGCATATATATTTCATATTACACTTGATTGTGTAAAAAGTGTTTCATTTTATCCTGATTAAAAGGAAAAGATAAATATGGTCAGAACTTTTTTTAAAATTAAGGGTATTATTACCTCAATTTATTGTACCTCAATTCATTGATTAAAGTGCGAGAAATATGGGGGGTGGAGCAAAAATACAGTGGATAGATTGCTAACCTTGCCCTGAGCATGACCTGCTATTATTACTGAGTGTAGAGCCAGTAGTAATCCCAGAAAATATCAGGTGTGCCTAAAAGACAAAAAAAAATGAGAGAAAGAAAGAAAAAAAAGAAAAGAAAAGAAAAGGTACTAAAGGCACTAGACATAGGGAAGTGTTAATTTTTTAATTCCAGGGCCAGTCCAGCAGTCTCTTACCACTTTAAGCATTCCAGAATCATGTATTACGAGCAAATTTGTAACCATGGTGTTTAATTAAAATAATACTATTTTAAATAAATAAATCAAAACTTCAGAATTCTGGTCCAAAGAGATAGTATATACAGCAGACATAGTGCTTGCTTTCTACACAGTTTCAATCTAAGCTCCCCAATAAGAACCAAATAGGACTAATTCCCAAAAGCAGATCCAGGATTGATTCCTGAACATTTCTAGTTGCCCCCAAACAAACAAATAACATTCAAGAATTACCCTAGAAATGCAGCAAAATGCAATGAGTTTCTTTTTTAGCATTTCTTAACTAACAAGTGTTAAAACATGTCCAAGATGGGATTTCCTATTCACAGAATCCCCTAGTATCGCTCTGTGAAATTTGCCATGACTTCTTCAAATAAACCATTACGAAATAGTTTTTAGCTCTAAAATATGAATAGAAGTGTGTATTGTGAAATGACAAGGAGATTTTCCAGTACGTTTTGCACAGCTATACTGAATTATTCTTGTCTTAACTTATTTTGGGGTGCTTCTACTACAGTATGTGGGAGAATATTTTCTCACCACCATCATAATTTTATTCAGTGATAGCAGCCCTCACTAGGAGCTCAGAACAGCAATTAGCCTGTGTATTGAGGATGAGTCAATCATATCCTGATTGGTGGTTGTGCTTGGGAAACCATGGAGTACCAGAAAGGGAACTCATGACCTGACAAATGTCAGGCTTCACTTCAGCACTTTGGCCTATCTCTCCAATCCTATAAATCATTTCTAAAATATCTGTCCAAGAGGACAGATACTCACTTACTTATTGACCATCACACATAAAAAAATTAAAAGTTTCAAGAGTACTTTGTCAGTTTGGTTCACTGTCATAGTTCTGCCTCTAGAACTTAAGAGGCTCTTAATGAACACATTAAAATAAAAGAGTGGCAGAAATATATAAAAGAACAAGGAAAAGCCTCACTAAGTTTTAGTTACAGCCTTTATAAAATGGAATGATTTATCACGACTCACAATATAGGTTTTGAAGTCAGAAGATCCTATCTAGGTCATATTCACTACAGCTAGATATCTGTGCTATTGGGCAAGCTACTAACACATTTTTATTGAAATGTTTTTATATTTAAACTGGTAATAAACACTTATAATAACCTACCTCATGAAGTTGGTGAAAAGACCAGATATTCACTTCCTTATGTATAGCAATGCATTAGGTACATTGTGAAAACTTGATAAATATTACCTGCTCAGTCACTTTGAGCTTTATAAGACTTAGTCAAAGTGTGTACTTGCAATATATAAACAGCTACTGGTTTTACTTTCAGATTACTATATTATTCTCTCAAGGATACACATTTGTCTAAAGCCAGGAGTAAACCCTGAGCATCTCTGGGTTTGTCCCAAAACAAAACAAAATTTCTGAATATGTCCTTTTGACATATTCATATTGCCTCTTTTAGGCAAATTTCTTATAGGAAGTCATTAGCTTTTCAATATGTATTTGAAAACCTGTGAGAAAGAAGTAGTCATTTTTATAGAATTTTAAGAAAAATAAATAAATAAAAATTTCATTTTCTTTTTTTTTCTTGGTGCCGTAACTCAGATAAAAAATTTCATTTTCATATATATTACTTTGAAAATACATTTGCTAAAATTTCAAGTATTGGGGCTGTACCCATAACATAGTGCTTGCTTAACAATGGTACACATTACATTAGTGGAAAATTGAAGCATATAGTAATAGTTTTACCCACAAAGAATAAGGTAGTTGCTATTTCAAAATGATATAAATCTGAAATTGGATATTTAAATATGGCAAAATGAAAGTGCCTAAATTCATGTAGAAACAGTCTAACCATATTTTATCCAGTTGCATATTAAAGTAGAAAATATTCAATAGATGTGTGATTTAAATGATATGTGCCTGGTGTGATCATATGTAGAGTATATTTAGAATAAATTATCTAACATTCTGAAGTCATAGAGCTTTATTTCTAAAGCCCAAGTCAGTGCAAGTATATAACTAACCACCTGGAGAAATAATTTTGTTTTTAAGTTTTATGTATATTCTAATTGAGCTGAATCCATAGGTATTTTATGTTATTATTATTGTTACTTAATTTAGTGCATAAATCTTTCCTCAATAGTATGAATCAGGAGTGTTATTTTTAACATGACGAACATCTTTCATTTTTGTTTGGGGTATTTTATTTTTTGTTTTTGGACCACACTCAGGTGCTTGGGGTTTTCTCTTGGCTCTGAACCTAGGAATGGCTCTTGGCAGTGTTGTGGAGACCATACGGGATGCCAGGAATTCAAGATAGGTCTGTCTCATTTAAGGCAAATTCCTTCCCTACTATAGTACCTCTGTAGCCCCTAACATGAAGACATCTTATTCTGATATTCTGTTAATATCAGAAAGCTTGCTAAATTTTTGGATAATAAGTTATTTTCCATGATTCATACAAATGATAGAATGATATGGTTCTTGGTAAATTAGATAGATTTTATATAACATTGCTATAATTTATTGTTTTCAAATATCCACAAAACTGTAATAAAATTGTTTAACTACTTAAATATGTAAAAATGATACTTGAAAAAGTGAAAACTTTAAGTGGCATAGCATGAATTTTATTTGTTGCATTGATTATTTTATTAGTTTATTAGAGTGAGTAATGGTGAAATTACTAGGCATAAAGTTAGCCAAAGAAAGTTTATTTGGTTGAGTATCTTCATTTATTTTTTGTTTATTCTAACCAGACAAAAAAACTCATGTAAATAGGCCACATACCAAAGTGCTTAAATTCTTATCTCCAATTGAGCTATCCTGATACAAAAGGGAGCATAAATAGAATATTTAGTTCCCTTGGACTGCCAAAATAAATTTCCTTAAACTGAGTATCTAAGAACAACAGAAATTTATTTTCTCCTTGTTCTAAAGCCTAGAAATATAAAATTAATGACAAAGCCTTGCTCCTTCTGGAACTTGGCTGAATTTATTTCTTATCTCTCTCAACTTCTAGTGGTGCCCATCAATTTTTGGCATTCCTTACAACTACCCAGATTTAATCTCTGTCATGCCACCTTTTCTCTGGCTGAGTTTTATGTTTCTTTGCTTGATATAAGGACACCAGTCTTATGAGATAAGAATCAAACCTAATGACTTACTTTAACTTGATTATAGCTATAAAACCCTAAAAATTCACAAGGTTAAGGTTTCTATCCATAGTTGAGAGGAACACAATTCATGTCATAACAAAGCTCCTTGGAAGAATAAATTTCTATAAGGAATATACTATATTTTTTAGCCATACTAAATTCTTATAACAATTCTTGAGTGTGGCAATCAGATAAAGTGAATGATTGTGACATACTTTTAAAGCATTTATATTTATAGCTTAGTTAAGGGGGCTGATGAGGCAAAACAAGACAACACAAAACAAAATAGAAGTTGACCTACTAATAGGAACATCAAGAGACAATAAGTGGAGTGGTTAGAAATGCAAAGTAAATTGCTAAAAACATTGGTTGAAATCCTTCTCTGCTACTACGTGATGATTCAATGGCTCATGTCTCAATTTCTTCAAATAAAATGGGACCATAACACTGTAAGGCAGCCATCAATATTATAAAAGCAAATGCAACACCTACAATAATACATAATATTACTGTAGACATAATGCTGGTAAAGAATCAACTTGAAAAAATGATTAAATACCTTTGATGGTTGAATAATAAAGCAAGGACAAAGGAAATATATGATTTTATGTGTTACATATCTTAGGGTCTTTTGTTTTTGTTTTCTTTCATGACCACACAAGGATGTATTCAGGACATACTTATGGCTCTGCAATCAGAAAACTAGTCCTAGCAGGACTCATGGGACACAAAATGTCCTTGGTATAAAAGCCAAGTTGTCCAAAGCAAGACAAGTTATTTTTGAGGGGGGGGGTCACACCCGGCAGTGCTCAGGGGTTACTCCTGGCTCCATGCTCAGAAATTGCTCCTGGCAGGCACGGGGGACCATATGGGGCACCAGGATTCAAACCGATGACCTTTTGCATGAAAGGGAAACGCCTTACCTCCATGCTATTTCCTGGGCTCCAAGACAAGTTATATATTCCCTGCATTTTCCCTCTAGTCCCAATTTATTTCTTACAAAATCTAAATTAGGAAACTTCCTATTTCAAGAGATCAAACCATTGGAAGAATATTAGAGAAAACTAGTTGGTACTAAACAACGACTAATTAAAGATATCATTGCTTATGGTAGGAGATAATGATTCTTTAAAATTGTATTAATTTGTACATTACTTTCCCTGCTTTTTAAAATGAAGTGGACTTAGTACATAAAGTAACTAAAATACTCAAGGAAGTTGTCTGAGTTTAGTTATCCAACATGAGAAAACAATCATGAACTCAAGAATACAATTATAAGTGTGTTTAAATTTACATACCTTTTCTATTATAGTCACAAGGAAGGATGAATTCATACAATACTGCAAGTTGGATGGAACTAGATGATGTAATATGAACTGAAGTAAGACAAAAGAAAGACAAATATTGGATGTTCTTATTTATTTGGGGTATAGAGAATAAAAACATTAGGTAATGGAAGGTATTAAAGGTTGAGTCTACCCTAAGATTACATAAGTGAAAATTCTAAGGAAGGAGAGAAATGAAGGTAGAAAACAAGAAGAGGAGGTTTAAAGGTAACTCAGCATCATTAATTAAGGGTTCAGGGCATGATGATGGTATAAAAGTGAGTTAAAGAATTTCTTCATTATGCAGACTCATATTTCAGAGTAGCACAGCTGGTCTCTGGGACCATAGGATGTCATGTCATGTTTCAGCCACAGAATGACTAGCTTTGTATCAGAACCATGTTCTAGGTGCTTGTGGATCTTATAAAAGACACCCTTTCCAAGTTGCTATCCTAATTCTAAACTCTTTTTTTTTTTTTTTGGTCACACCCAGCAGTGCTCAGGGTTATTCCTGGCTCCGTGCTCAGAAATTGCTCCTGGCAGGCACGGGGGACCATATGGGGCACCGGGATTCGAACCGATGACCTTTTGCATGAAAGGCAAATGCCTTACCTCCATGCTATCTCCCGGGCCCCTAATTCTAAACTCTTAACAAAAAAGTGATCTGCTGCACAAAAAATTAATTCTCCTTAAAATATTCACATTTCCCATTTCAGCCTCAACCAATAATTTCCTCTGAGGACAATTATGACTAAATCAGCTTATTTAAAATACTTTATCCCAAATATGTACATGCTTTTCCTGGAAACACTTAAAGACATTTTAAGACAGTATTATAAAGTGAATAACAACAGTATCTTTGGAGCCAGCAAGACTAAACCTATATCAAATCTACTATATGGGTATATAATACTGGAAAGACACTCATTAGCTTTTTATACATATAAAAATACTAGCAATCGGAGCCAGAGAGATAGCATAGTGGTAGGGTGTTTGCCTTGCAGGTGGCCAACCCACAACCAAAGTAGTTCGAATCCCGGCATTTTATATGATCCCCAGTGCCTGCCAGGAGTGATTTCTGAGCAGAGAGACAGGAGCAACTGCTGAACATCGCGGGGAGTGGCCCCAAAACCAAAAATAATAAATAAAAAATACTAGTAATCTACCAAGCACCATCAGAGTGATGTCTGGGCACAGAATGCAAAGTTCAGAGCATATTTGGGCATGGTCCCAAAACAACGAACAAAGAACTAGTGACAATATATAGACTAAAGTATGTTAAGTATGTTAAAGTATATTACATTGCCTTGCACATATTATTTTTTTCAGTATAAGAATTTAAGCAGTCAGGAAGGAATAACTTCATTAGAATTAGAAATACTTAACAAGAATGTGAACTCCCTTCGAGTAGGTGAGACTGAGTTCAGGGTTAGGAATATGTAAATATACAAGAGAGTGACTAATTATTTCACCAGAGAGTCATAGTTGCCCTTGATACTTCATTAGTTTCCAATATGACTAGGTTAACCTTCTTAAATATTCTGTATTTTAAAGAGATCATGCTCATTTTAAATTTTGCTAAGTATTGATGTAAAATCATTCCCCAATAATTAGGGTGGCAGTATTATATAATTTCAGTTAAAATTTTACTTCATAATTTGAAAATAAGCCTAAAATAATAGAAAAATAAATGTATGAAAACCTTTTTAGTACATTTAACATTTCCTAATCAAAAATATTGTGTGAATTCACAGATCCAGGAAGGAACCTTGAGTAAGGCTTTTTTCTCACATAGCAATGGTCTATATCCAAAATTCTTACCCATCTGCTGCATTATATCCCCATTAAAATTTCTTCAACCCTGGAATAAAATTACTCTGTTATTTTTACTTACTAAAATTATTTCTTATATTTAATTTTCAATAAATATGCCTGAATGTGTTATCTGATATACAGATGTATTACATATTATTAACAAAAATATATAGTTAGCACAATAAATAAACAACTCTCTATCAAAGAGAGATAATAAAATCATTCTCATTTTCTAGCTTATTCATAAACCACTCTATACTCTGTAAAAGTTTTAGTGTGAGAAATTGGTCATTATCACATTAATATAAAAAGTTGTTATTCCTGTCAACCAGATAATTATAAGTATCAAAAATATATGTTACTTATTTTTAACTTATGCTTAGCAATGCTATGAGAAAATATGCTATTAGAAATAGTAAGTTGCCTGTCATTACACACACACACAGATATGCATGTTCACAGATAGGCACACAGAACTCTAACAAAGAACTAAATAATAAAATATAAAGCAACATGCATGAACTACAGAATATCAGATTGAGGAAAATAATTCAGAATGAACAGGATAAATACAGAATTATTTCTCTCACACAGTAGCAATAAAGATCCAGTGGCGACATAATAGGAGAACTAATCTAAAAAAGTTAGTTTGGCTGACAGAAGGTAAAAAGAGAGATTTGTTGGGGATACCTGGATATTCTGGACTACTGGTAATGTGTCTAGTATTGGAATAGTGAATGTTATGCATGAGAAACATTTTTCTGTGTTTGTGTGTCTGAGAGAGAGAGAGAGAGAGAGAGAGAGAGAGAGAGAGAGAGAGAGAGACCCCCCTTTACCTGCTATTTTCAGGGTTTACTCTTGATTCTGTGCTCAGGATTACTCCTGGAGGACTCAGTAGAACATATGGGCTCCGAGAATTAAACTTGGATTGGCAGCATGCAAGGCAGGTGTCTTCACTATTGTAATATCTCTCAAGCCTGAGAAAACATTAATCACAGGACCATAAATCACAGACTCACAATAATAAAGAATATAAATAATTAAACAGCTTATACCAAAAAATAAAAACACCACCTCAATGTAAGCATTGTACATATTTTACTTACTTTCCTACTTACTGTTTTAAGGCAGAAAAGTGCTTCTTTCATACGTTAACTGCTACCAAAGAATATTCTTGGTCCTAAGTCTGTTCCAGAGCCCTTGACTGTGATCAGGAATGCACTCAGCACAGAATCTAACCTGACCAATATTTTTTCTCCTCTCTAATATTTAAACTCAAAAATTTTCCAAAAATTTTATACCATTTACTAAGATATTCTGAATGTCACAACTTTATTTTACTATTTTTGCAATGCACCCCCCAGCACTTTCTGTATTCAGAACCAGGAATAAACCCTACGAACTACCAGATGTAACCCAAAAACCAAAATTAGGAAAATGAAAGAAAACTAATGCTATAAATATACCGGTATTTGAAATGAATAATTTAGAAATATAGTATTATCTATATTATAGAAGTTAAAGCTAGAGTTAAAAATGTTACAGTAACATAGGAAGAAAATGTGAAAATAATGAAGATGTATTAGCATGAATACTATTTTCTTAGAAGTATTTATTCTCTGCAATAGACAGAGTACTAATAAAAACACCAGTAAACACTTTGACCCTTGACTGCTGAACTGGAATCGTTGGCCTAAATCATTCTCTGTGATTGATTTTTTGCCTACATTTTCCTCTATGTATCTATGGTTTCAGATCTGATGTCTAGGTATTTAATCTATTTTGATTTGACCTTTCTGTATGGTGTTAATGAGAGGTTTCAGTTCACCTTTTTTCCATGTTGTCACAGCACCACTTGTTGATGAGATTTTTATTGTGACACTTTATATTACTTGTCCCTTTATCAAAATTAATTGATTGTGTGTCTGGGGTCAATCTTAGCATATTCAAGTCTATTCCATTGATTTGAAGGTCTGTCATTATTGCAATACAATCCTGTTTTAATGATTATTGCTATATAGTACAGTTGAAATTAGAGTAAGTGATGCTTTCCATTTTCTTTTTTCTAAGAATTGCTTTAGCTATTCATGCATGTTTATTTTTTCAAGTGAAATTCAGGACTGTTTAATCCACTTCTTTGAAAACTAACATGGGTATATTTAGAGGGTGTGCATTCAATTTGTACAATGGTTTGGGAAGTATTGACATCTAATAATGTTAATCTTCCCAATGCATGAGAAGGGCATATGTCTCCATGTCCTGCGTCCTCTTTTATTTATTGGAGTTCTTTGTCATTTTCTTTGTAAGGTCTTTCATCTCTTTTGTTCAGTTGACTCCAAGGCATTTGTTTCTTTGCAGAACAATTGTAATTGATTTTTTAATGTCTATTTCTTCTTTTAGTTATTTGTAGATAGAAAAGCCATGAGTTTTTGCATATTAATATTATAGCCAGTCATTTTTCTATACAAATAAATTATTTCTAGAAGCTTTGTGCTAGAGTGCGATTTTTTAAATATACTATCATGTTATCTGCAGTGAGAGCTTGACTTCATCATTTCCTATCTGGATGCACTTTATAGCTTTGTCTTGCCTGATTGCAATGGCAATTACTTCCAGTACTATATTGAATAGAACTGATGAGAGGGAGGATCCTTGTCTTGTTCCAGATCCTATAGGAAAGGCTTTTAATTTTTACACAGAGTGCAATATTTGCCATGCTTTTGTGGTAAATACCCTTGACATTTGGAAAAAATCCTGCATTCCCATCTGAGAATTTTATTATGAATGGGCATTGAACCATGTTGAATGCTTTCTCTCCATCTATTGATAACTTTATATGATTTTTCTTTTTCTTTTTTTGATATGGTATATTTATTCATTGGCATGTTTATGGTAAATCATCCTTTTATCTCTGGAATGAATCTGACTTGGTCATGATGTTTCACCTTCTTGATGATCATTTTGATCCTATTTGCTAGAATTTTGTTGAAGATCTTTACATCTGTGTTCATCAAGGTTATTGGTCTGCAGTTTCCTTTATTTGTGGCATCCCTGTCTGCTTTTCGTGTCAGGGTGATGTTAGCTTCATAAAAAAATTTGGGGGAGTGTTTCTGTTTTTTAATTTCCAGGAAAACATGAAAAGTGGTGGTAGTAGGTCTTCTAGATAGGTATTTTAGGCTGGAATTATACTTGAGGAGACACATGAATTATCATAGCTGTTCCAATATATTCCAAAACTTTCAGCTAATCTACCTGGCTGAAAAAGGCATTTGTTATAAAAATGCTATGATATGAATTTGAATAACATGGGAATGGCATAGAAAAGAGTTGGTATATTATACAGGTATAGTGCAAAAATTCATGATATTTTTATCAGAAGTGAATATGGATAAGAAGTCAAGCCAAGTAATACAGAAATATCATAAATAAAGCAAAGTAGTTCAAGCAGAGATAGACAAAGACAATACCAGTATCCTTATTTAAATGGCAGCGACTCCTTGGAAAATGCTAGTGTAATATTATTATAACATTGACTCAATGTCACTATGTACCTAAAGTACTACTGTGAATGATTTGTAATCCACTTTGGTCAAAATAAAAATTTAGATAACAAAAAAAGAAAGAACACTAAAGAATCCAATATGGTCTGGGTTTTTGTTGTTGGGAATCCTTTGATTACCATTTCAGTTTCCTCAATTGTTATAGGTTTGTTCAGATTGACCATATCATCTTTGTTCAATCTTGTCAGGTAATAAGGGTATAATAATTTATCCATTTCTTTTAGGTTTTTATGTTTTGTGCCACAAAATATCTTAAAGTAAGCTCTGATTACTTTGAATTTTTGTATTATTTGTAGTCATCAATCCCCTATTCATTTCTAATTTGGTTTATTAAATTTCTGTATTTTTATTTGTGAGTCTTTCTAATGTTTGTTCAATCTTGCTTATTTTATTCAAAGAACCAACTCTGGCTTTCATTGAACTTTTGTATTTTGGGGGGATTCTTGTTTATTAATTTATACTCTAAGTTTTATTTCTTCTGATGCCTACTTTTTTTTTTCATTTTGTTAGTCATCATCTAATTTTGAAGCTAATGCCATTACATTATTTATGTAGACCCTTTATTTTTCCCAGATGAATGCTTGAAAAGCTATGCATTTTTCTGTCAATACTAATTTTGCTGTTTCCCACAAATTCAATAATTCGTGTCTTCATTCTCATTTATTTTCAATATTTTATTTTTTCTTTGATTTCTGTTACCCACTGGTTGTTCATTAGTGAGTTAATTTATATGTGTTAATTTTTTCTTTGTGTTTGTATTTAGTTCTATTTTAAATGCATCGTAATCTGAAAAAACAGTTGATACAATTTATATTCTCATGATTTTATGGAGATTCTATAGCCCACTATGTGGCAAATCTTGGCAAATGTCCCATGTGCATGTAAAAAGAATGTATATCCAACTTTTTAAGATATGGAGATTCTTGTATATATCTATTAAGCTATCCTCTTTCATTTCTTACTTCTGAGCCATTATATCCTTGTTAAGTTTCAACCTGGTTGACCTATCAAGGGCTTACAGAGTGGTGTTGAAGTCTCCCACTATTATTAGTGTTGCTATTGATATATTTCTTCAAATTTATCAGAATTGTTTGAAAAGATTTTGCAGATCCCTCATTAGGTACATGTCTAGGTGTATGATTTCCTCCTGGTGTACATATCCTTGATTTAACAATATGTCAATTTCTGTCTTTATAAACTTTTTTCCAGTCTGAGTAGTTTATTCTAATCTCAGAGTAACCAAATCTATATACAGTCTAAAAACAGTAGAAAAGAAGTAAAAAGGCCCACAGTCAATCTGGTTGGGTTGGAGTGTGGGCCAGACATGTGTTGTATCTGGCATCAACACATAGGTCAGGCACTGTCCCTGTAGGAACTGTGTAGGCCATGCTAGAAGCTCCAATGTGGAACACAATAGGCACCCAGGGTGGGCAAAGCTGGGCTGGGCTACCGAGTGTCCATGCTGCCAGTATCCAGATCACCACAGCCCCAAGACATGCCAGTGCTTTCACATTGCCTTGATTCTGCAATAAAGTCTGCATACAGATCATGTTATTCATGCTCCACACCCTGAGAGATTAATCACAAGAGGCACTGAATATTTTGGTCTGGTCTGGCATATAAATGACTGCCAAGGCATATATGGTGCCCACTTGACCTGTCAGGGTCCACACCTGATTTGTGGACTCAAGTCTCACACACGGATGAGTTCCTCATAGGTGCCATACACAATGTAGTGATTGATCACAGCAATGGAGTACACGCTGCCACATGACATCTGCAGGTTGTGGATCCAGTCAAAATTGTGGATATCCCAGATCTTCATTGTCTGGTAGGAGCCGCTATACAGGTAGCTCTGGGCAGCCACCAGGGCCTGCACTCAATGATTGAGGCCCATCAGCTCCTTCTTTAGCTTCAGCTTGGTACCCACAATGTCTCAGACATTGATGACCTTGAGGGAGTCTCTAAAGAGCAAGTTGATGCAGACAGGGTGCACACAGAGACAAGGATGAATAAACTTTGCAATACTAAAGTCCACATAGTCTGATTTGGTATGACCATATTAGCCTTTTTAAGGGATATGTTTGGTTGAATGATTGTCCTCCAACCTTTGACTATAAATCTGAATGATTCAATGCTGTTGAATTGGAATGATTATTCAGATGTTTCTTACAGGTTAAACAAAATTAGATTTAATATTTTGATTCATTTTGCCACTTCCTGTCTCTTAACTGGTGCATTTAGTCCATTGATTGAACGAGTTGATTGTCATGAGATTAAATGCCATCTTTTTATTTCTTTTTGGGTCACACTCGGTGATGTTCAGGGGTTACTCTTGGCTATGTGCCCAGAAATTGCTTCTGGCTTAGGGGACCATATGGGATGCCAGGGGTTCAAACCAAGGTCCGTCCTAAGTTAGCACATGCAAGGCAAATGCTGACATTGGAGATGGAATTGATAGAGGGAATTTATGTCTGAAAATCTACTATGTGTGCCTTTGTAAATAAAAATTCCTTAACTAAAAGGAAAGAAGGAAAAAAGGATGGAAGGAAGGAAGAAAGGAAGAAAGAGAAGAAAGAAAGAAAGAAAGAAAGAAAGAAAGAAAGAAAGAAAGAAAGAAAGAAAGAAAGAAAGAAAGAAAGAAAGAAAGAAAGAAAGAAAGAAAGAAAGAAAGAAAGAGAAAGAAAGAAAGGAAGGAAGGAAGGAAGGAAGGAAGGAAG